>CM056051.1:16139898-16187398 GCA_029574335.1 Rana kukunoris
TTTTTTGTGTTTTTTTATTTTATATCTATTTTTTTGGGGGGGGGGGGGGGGGGTTATTTTTTGTGGTGTTCATTAGGGTTGTCCTGATACCACTTTTTTAGGACCGAGTACAAGTACCGATACTCTTTTTCATGTACTCGCCAATACCGAATACCGATACTTTTTTTTAAATGTCATGTTTTCAAACCACAATACAGACTAAGGATATTTTCTTTAGAATTATGAAGAACTCTAACTCAAGACATTATAAAAGAATAAAAATGAGTAAAAATGAATAAAAAAAATTATTTTCTTGTCACGCAGTAGTAAAAAAACTCAAAGAATTTTCACAGAACATGTTGATAAATACAAAAAAAGTATTCCATTTAGGTATCGGGAGCATTTGCGCGAGTACAAGTACTCCCGCAAATACTCGGTATCGGTCCCGATACCGATACTAGTATCGGTATCTGGACAACCCTAGTGTTCATCATTGTGAAGAATTGTGGAGAATTATATTTGGTCTTAGACAGTTGTCACCAAACTAAGTGTCCATATCGGATGCGCTACTTTTTTTTTTTTTAATAACGGAAATACAGAAGCTGATACTCCCCATTAGGGACCCAGGCAATAACAACTTCATAGAGGCCTTCTTGACCTTCCCTACATTAATTAGCACACCCTCCTCAAAACAAATATTATTTTTAAAATACTATTCATCTCCAGTAAACACAGATCCTAATTTGAGTGCTGAGTGCCCCTTTAAACAAGCTGCTAGCAAGCTTCAGATGTTCTCTAGGATTGTTAGAAACTTGCCGAACACTGAAAACCCAGTTTTCTGTGGCTGAAATTTCAGTGCATCACTAATATATATATTTTTTTTTTGAGGGTTCACGTTTTGTATTTTTTTTTTTTAGGTAGATGTCTTTTTGGGGTTCTTTTTTTTGGTTGGGGGGGTCTTTGTCTTTCTTTTAATGTCCTTTTTTTTTTTTTTTTACATTTTCGTTATTGTGTATCCCAAGTACGTTTTGAAGCCACTTGCTGGTAGTTGACTGACTCGCTACCTATGTCCTATGCTGTTCTTATAGTGAGAGTCCATTTGTCATTTTATTGCAAAATGTAGATTTCTTGAAAAAAAAAAAACACCTGAAATTTGTCTTTTGAAATCAAATGAAAATACGAGAGCTTATGATGAAGGTTTAGCAATTTACATTTCCAACAATGGACCTCCTTTTAGGAGTCGTGTGAATGGGACTATCAACAATTTAGGAAGGTCTTATTTCTTTGTTTTTATTTCATTTTTTTGGGGGGCTTTTTTTTTTTTTTTTTTTTTTTTTTTTTGTATTTTTGTTTTTGTATTTTTGTTTTTGTTTTTAAATTTTTTGTTATTTGTTTGTCCCAACCATGTTTGAAGCCACTTTATAAGCCACTTTACTGTTGACTGACTCACTACCTATGTTCTATGCCGTTCTTGCAGTGTGAGTCTGTTTATCTTTTAATTGCAAAATGTATACCGTATTTGCCGGTGTATAAATGTGGCTCAAAAATCGGGGGTCGTCTTATACGCCGGATGCAGACTGTTGGTGTCCATTTTTTGAAAGCCGCACCTCCTCCTCGTGCTGTTCCGTGATAGGTGGAACACTCCGTTTCCCAGAAGAGCCTGTGTTTAGTGTTCTGCCTATCACAGACATCGTCTAGTCCTGAGCCTCGGACGGGCGGACGTCTCTGATAGGCGGAACACTGAACACAGGCTCTTCTGGGAAACTTAGTGTTCCGCCTATCACGGAACAGCACGAGGAGGAGGTGCGGCTTTTTAAAAAAAAATGGATGCCCGCTGTCTGACTCACTCTGCCAGGCATAAAGGAATGAAGATCGGCAAATTGAAGTGAGGCAATGGCACGGTGAGGTGAGGCAATGGCACAGTGAGGCAATGGCAGGGTGAGGTGAGGTGAGGTGAGGCAATGGCAGTGCGAGGTGAGGCAATGGCAGTGCGAGGTGAGGCAATGGCAGTGCGAGGTGAGGCAATGGCAGTGCGAGGTGAGGCAGTGCGAGGTGAGGCAGTGCGAGGTGAGGCAGTGCGAGGTGAGGCAGTGCGAGGTGAGGCAGTGCGAGGTGAGGCAGTGCGAGGTGAGGCAGTGCGAGGTGAGGCAGTGCGAGGTGAGGCAGTGCGAGGTGAGGCAGTGCGAGGTGAGGCAGTGCGAGGTGAGGCAGTGCGAGGCGAGGCGAGGCAGGGCGAGGCGAGGCAATGGCAGGGCGAGGCGAGGGAATGGCGAGGCAATGGCGAGGGAATGGCACGGTGAGGCGAGGCAATGGCATAGTGGGGGGGGGAAGGAGGTCGTCCTAAACGACGAGTATATCCCAAAACCAACATTTTAGCTGGGAAAAATAGGGGGTCGTCTTATACGGCCAGTCGCTTTATACGCCGGCAAATACGGTACTTCTTGGTGTGGCGGGGGGTGGGGGGGAGGATTGGGGAAACAAAAACCTGAAATCGTCTTTTGAAATCGGATGAAAATACGAAAGCTTTTAATGAAGGTTTAGCGATTTTTACATTTCCAACAATGAACCTCCTGAGGAGTCGTGTGATTGGGACTATCCACAACCTAGGAAGGTCTTATTTCTTTGTTTACATGAGCAGGGAATTGTCTTAAAGCAAAATCCGAAGATCTAAAAATTACTATTAGGATAGTGTTTTTTTTTTTTTCCGGCTGTTGATTAGATTGTGAACCAGACAGGATCATCTTTAGTGGTTGCACATTCCCAAGCCAAGAGAAGGGTTAAATCTGCTCCGTAGAGGAGCCTGTTTTCCTAGGCGCTCAGGTTATTTAATGCAGCCGGAGGAGGTGCCAGCATCCATTGCAGGGAGGGGAGGAGGTGTAGAAAGAATGGCTTTAGTAAATGTACCTTTTCTGTCGAAAAAAAATCCCACCCCCTCTGTTTCTCCCCACAAATCCCCACTTGTGTTTTTGCTGCTGAATTTCACTCGCAGCCATTTTATGATTGAGGCACCAATGAAGGGAGGGGGAGGCTCGGGGCAGATTTGTATGTGTTGATGCACAATGGGCGTCAGCTGATGTTTGTAGGTTCCACGCGCCTGCCCCTGCCCTTACTACAACCTGCTGGGAAATGTCCCCAGATTGTTTTCCATCAGCTTGTTTGCCTTGCGTGTCCTGGTGACCTTCCTTACTGGATTAGTCCCAGACAAACATGTGCATTCTGTCCCTTGGTGGAAAGTCCCAGGAGCCAGGAAGTTGCAGGCTCCTGAATTTTCTCTTCTGGCTCCTGTTCAGTGTATTCGATGTTTTGTCCAGTTAAGACCCTTATTTGTTTTAGGATTACTGGAGATGTGTGAGACACACCAGCCCTTGTACTGGAGGTCTAAGCAATGTAGGAGAGGTCCAAGATGTCTGATGTTGGTAGTCCCAGCGTTGTAGATCATGGGGCCTGGCATATACATATATATATATATATATATATATATATATATATATATATATAAACATTTTATTATACAACAGATTAGTTGGGAGGAATAAAAAGGTTTTATGCAAGTACTGAGTGCAACCCCCCCCCCCCCTCCAAGTCCATATTTATTTGAATTTTCAGATGCAGAATTTTACTGAATTTTATTGAATTAATGATGTAGTACAAGGTTTCTCAACCAGGGTTCAATGGCTCCCCTAGGTCAGGGCTTGACAAATTTGCTTTAAATTTTGGAGCCAGCTAAAATATGTTAGGAGCCAATTTGTTTAATTTTTTTTAATTGTGACTCCGTAACAAGTTGGCTCTGGCGAGCTGTCAGATTCAATGTCTGTGGTTATATAGTGTCCTTGTGGAGGGGTAGGTGGTGGCAACAGGCGGACGGTGACAGGTTTCGGGGGTGGGTTTCTTTCTCAAGCCTACCCAGAATCCGTACCGTATAATTTATGCAAAGGGCTGCATGCCATGCTGTCACACGGGGCTTGGATTACATTGACAGTATCCACTTCCTGGCCGCCCAAGTAAAATGAACAAATGAAGCATGCGGTAAAAAGACTGGAGGGCTACTAGGCTCGGTATGCCTGCTATGAGAAAATAGAGACTATGATAAAGCAATAAAAAAGGGAAAAAAATATAAAACCGAGATTTATATATTCTGCATCTTTTTGATAAAAAATAAAAATAAAAACAATTTTGCTGTGTGCAGTGTGTGCCCGGGCTGGACATGCTGGCAGGCAGGGGATTACCTCCTATCGCTCCTCCCAGGCCACTGGCCTGGCTCTACAGCATTTCTATGAACTACTCCCAGCTCAGCGCCTCTTCTTCCTGGCTCAGCCTCTCCTCCAGCCAAAGGAGCAGTGCCCTCTGGTACCCGCAAACCATGGACTCCGGGCCGCCGCCTGTCTCTCGGCCGGGCCGCCGCCTGTCTCTCGGCCGGGCCGCCGCCTGTCTCTCGGCCGGGCCGCCGCCTGTCTCTCGGCCGGGCCGCTGCCTCGCAACTTTTTCCCAGCTCAGCCTCTCCGCCAGCCAGAGGATCAGGGCTCTCTGGTGCCAGCAAACCACCGACTCCAAGGCCCTCATGTTTCTCGGCCAGGCCACCGCCTCCCATTTTTTTTTAACAATTCTTCCTGGCTCAGCCTCTCCGCCAGCCAGAGGAGCAGGGCTCTCTGGTACCAGCAAACCACCTACTCCAGGGCCTTCGTGTCTCTCAGCCGGGCCGCCGCCTGTCTCAGCCGGGCCTGCACCAGCAATACCCTGGGGGAGGACGGGCTCCGCTGTGATTGGCCGGAGCCGCCAGTCACAACACGATCTTTTAGAAACGGCACGCTCGCTCTTTCTAAAGTGCGCCGTAGAGGTCGTGGAGGTTTGTGAGATATTTCGAGCACCTACAGGTAAGCCTTAATCTAGGCCAGGGGTGTCAAACTGGCGGCCCTCCAGCTGTTCCGAAACTACAAGTCCCATCATGCCTCTGCCTGTGGGAGTCATGCTTGTAACTGTTAGCCTTGCAATGCCTCATGGGACTTGTAGTTTTGCAACAGCTGGAGGGCCGCCAGTTTGACACCCCTGATCTAGGCTTACCTGTAGGTAAAAGTGGTTGTAACCGGTTTACAACCACTTTAAGGCTCCATGCACACTGAAGCTGATAAAAGCTTTAAAAAAACGTCAGTAGCTTTTCAGGGAGCCTTGCAACGTTTTTTAGCATTTTTGCAATAGCTTTAATCAGCATTTTTCAGTGTAGCTTTTATCAGTTTTTTTTTTTTTTTTATGGAATAAAAAACGCTGGCGTTTTTGAGCGTTTTGCGTTATTTAGTGTTTTTCCCTGCCAAAAAACGGCACTTTGAACGCAAATTTCGGGCGTTCAGAAAAAAGCCAATAAACTCCAAAGCTCATTGACACTGAAAAACGCCCAGGGCACATAAGCCAACATAGAGTTCAGTTTATGGGCTTTTAAAAAAAAAAAGCCAAAACGCCAATAAACTGCAGTTTATCAGCTTCAGTGTGCATGGAGCCTAATGGATGTGCAGCCGACAAACCTGCAGCAACTGTGCGACGCTATCGTGTCACTATGGACCAAAATCTCTGAGGAACATTTCCAACACCATGTTGTATCTATGCCACGAAGAATGAGGGCAAAAGGGCGTCCAACCTGGTACTCGCAAGGTGTACCTAATAATAAAGTGGCGGGTGAGTGTATATAGGCTTCTCAGTTTGAGTAAACAATATTTTTGAAGCCCCCCCCCCCCCCCCCCAACGTTTTGCAGAGAACCCCCGAGCCTCCAGCCAGGACGTAGTTTCTGTTGGTAGAGGATCCATACCAAACGCCTCGCCCTCCCCAACCTTATCTTGGAATTCTGTAGTCTTGGAGGACCCAGATGTATAATGTCTCCCGAAACAGTTTATAATGTTGCTAAGTAATGGGGCAAAAGATATAAAAGTTTATAAATTTTACTTTGTATTTGTAGGATTCTAAAAGCTAGGAATGTATTTGAAGCCGAAAAAAATTCCAGCATTTGTCCTATCACAGATTGCTGAAATGTGTGGTGTCAGAAGTTGCCTGGTGAAGGATGGTAAATGTTTACATTGAGTGCTAGCGTTACTTCTTCCCATCCCTCTGATGTGTCCCCATAGAGAGTTTTGTGTGTGAGTGTCATTAATATTCATTCATGTGTGTTTGTCTATGCACATGACTAGCAGTGTACTTATCTGCAGGGAGATTGTTCTATATTTAGTGCCAGGAAGTATCATCTTCTGGATGAATAGTTCTATTTTTATCGGGAGACTATATTGTCATTTCAGCAAGTCTACATTTTCATGGGTTTGTGTTTTTTTTTTTTCTTCAGAAACATTTACTAGAAAGTAGGGTTGTCCCGATACCGATACTAGTATTGGGACCGATACCGAGTATTTGCAGGAGTACTTGTACTCGCGCAAATGCTCCCGATGCTTCTGCCGATACTTCTTTTTTTTGTATTTATCAACATGTTCTGTGAAAATTCTTTGAGTTTTTTACTACTGCGTGACAAGCAAATAAAACATTTTTATTCATTTTTACTAATTTTTATTCTTTTATAATGTCTTGAGTTAGAGTTCTTCATAATTCTAAAGAAAATATCCTTAGTCTGTATTGTGGTTTGAAAACTGTCACATGACATTTAAAAAAATTATCGGTATTCGGTATCGGCGAGTACATGAAAAAAAGTATCGGTACTTGTACTCGGTCCTAAAAAAGTGGTATCGGGACAACCCTACTAGAAAGGTCATTTCTGATGTTCTACTGATATTCCTACTTTATTAGGCTTACATATAGATAGTTTAAAGCGGAGGTCCACCCTTAAAAAAATAAAATAAAATAAAAATATACAAAAATGCTCCAAAAAAATTTGAAATAAATAATTATACTTACCAGAAATGCCTGTTGCTAGACAGACCGTCCACCCTAAAAAAAAAAAGAGAGAGAGAAAAAAACGGCTCCAAAAAATGTTAAAAAGAAAAGAAATTACACTTACCAGAAATGGTGGTTGCTAGGCAGATCGTCCTAATCTGCCACTTCTTATTCCGCGGTAGTCTTTGGTCTTCTCCTCCCATGTTGTCTTCTGGGACATTTGGGCGACCTGTGTGTGTCCCAAAAGACAGCCGGCCATTCACAAAGCAACTCACGCATGCGGAGTAGGAAACGGGCAGTGAAGCCGCAAGGCTCCATTGCCTGTTTCCCTAACTTTGAATGGCAGCACCGGGACCCGATCGAGGGATCGGCCTCGGGTGGCTGACATCGCAGGCACCCTGGACAAGTAAGTGTGCTTATTTAAAAGTCTGCAGCTCCCTCCTACCCCTCCCCTGGCCAGCAGGCTAATAGGAGAGAGTAGCGGAGCCATGCGTAGTAGGGTTTCCGGTGTGAAACTGAAAGGCTACACTGCCGGGTTCCCTTACCCGCAGTGGCGGCGGCGGCAATGTAGCCTTTCGGCTTCACGCCGGGAACCCTACTGCCAACATCACTGGACTCCAGGACCGGTAAGCGTCCATTTAATAAAAGCCAGCAGCTCATTAAGAGCTATGGGCCATCTTCCCTTCATTCGTATCCATATCCATTGCCTCTGCCACTACCGACGGCTCCGGAAAGCCGCGAAGGGCATGGGAGGGAGGGTGGCCCGCCAGCGAATCCGCCACAGAGATCACCGTTATCGGAAACCGGACTGCACATTGAAGACGAGGATACCTGGGTTATGGCAGCTAGTTGCTGCCATAACAGAGATATCCCTCTTCAAAGTGCCGACGTGTATATATATGTATGTGCGCGTGTGTGTGTATGTGTGTGTATATATATATATACACACACACACACACACACACACACACACACACACACACACACACACACACACACACACACACACACATATATGTGTGTGTGTATATATATATTACAGTGGGCGGCCTGGAAGTGGTTAACCGTCGTCATGTTGGTAGAGTAACTCTTCTTCTTTTACATTGGAGGTAAATAATGGTTTCCAAGTAGAAGCAATTTGATGTCATCGAGTTCTTGATGAAGGAGGGATGCAGAAAATCCAAAAGGCCATAGAAGGCTACAGAATGTTCACAGAGATGATACCATGGACAGGAACACTGTCTTGTCATTGGTGACTCTTGTGAATGGTGTCATCTCCATAGACATTCAGGAACTCAATAACTGCACTTGGCTACGGTTTAGAATCCGCTATTTAACTTTTTATGAAAAAGTATGGGTGTTACAGTTGAATAGAGCAAGGGGCAACAAACTTTCTAAACAACGGTCCAGTTTACTGTCCTTTAGACTTTAGGTGGTCAGTGGGGAGTAGAACATGTCCCAGCATCAGTGGGAATAGACCATGCCTGAGGTTTGGTGGTCGGTGGGATTAAAGAATTGCATAGCGCCTATGCCCAGTAGGTGGAGAAATAGTGCTCTATCCTTTATATCACTGAGTGTCACGTTGTTGGTGTCAGTAGAAGGAATAGTGACCTATGGTTGGTGTCATTGGGAGGAGTGGTGCCCTCTGTTAGTTGAGGGAACTGTGCCTCCTCAATGGTGTCAGTGGGAGAAATGGTGCCCTATCGTTGATGTCAGTGGGAGGAATGGTGAAAGCTCCTAAAATGTTGTCTAGACCACTCCAGAGCCAAGCCTTTCCTGAACCCGACCTCTTCTGGACCAAGATTTTCCCGAACCAGATCTCTTCCGAGTCTTGGCTCTCCCTAACCAGGTCTCTTCCGAGGCCTTGGCTCTCCCTAACCAGGTCTCTTCCGAGGCCTTGGCTCTCCCTAACCAGGTCTCTTCCGAGGCCTTGGCTCTCCCTAACCAGGTCTCTTCCGAGGCCTTGGCTCTCCCTAACCAGGTCTCTTCCGAGGCCTTGGCTCTCCCTAACCAGGTCTCTTCCGAGGCCTTGGCTCTCCCTAACCAGGTCTCTTCCGAGGCCTTGGCTCTCCCTAACCAGGTCTCTTCCGAGGCCTTGGCTCTCCCTAACCAGGTCCCTTCCGAGGCCTTGGCTCCCCCTAACCAGCTTTCCCAAACCAATCCTTTCTAAAACCAGCCCTCTCCCGAAGCAGCCCCACATTCACAAGGCTATTTCAGTTGGGTGGTCAGGAGGCCGTAAATAGTTGGCTGAGCCCCAGTTTTACCACTCCCCACCCACTCACCTAAGTTGTAACAATTCAGCTGGACACATTGATGCGGCTCTGATACTTTGATGTTTCACCGGCATTTTTTACCTCCAGGATGCAGAGTTTGACCATATTGTGACGGATCGCCATTTCTTCACCATAATTCCGATAAATGTTTTAGGACTTTTTGTATATATTGGAACTTCTTATGTTGATCTATCTTGGAAGTCTAGAGGAACGCTTTGCCCTGGCCATAATTGATTCCTTTATTTTTGTTTACATTGTAGCAATGGAGGAGCTCTGTCCTCCAGGGAACACAACCACCACCATAAAGCAGAGTGCACTAGACGTTCTGAGAACCTGTTGGGTGCAATCCATTCTGTTAATTACCGCATCAAGCTTTTAATCACCTTTGGGACGTTAGTGATTGGATTGATTGATTGGCTGGTGGTCCGGCACTATCCCTCTACTACCGCCATTAGTATTACAGCTGCCTGGATTCTAGACATTTTAAAAGTCAGCAGCTGCAAATACTGACGCTACTGACTTTTAAAAGTCCTGCAGCCTCCTGGGACGTGCAAGGAGATGTCTTCCTTGCCTGAAAGAAAAAAAATATTTACTATAAGGCCTCACACACACGGGACGTTTTTACAGCTGCCATTTTTGGCTTCAGGTGTTTTTTTCTACAGTCAATAAATTCCCCAGCATGTTATCCTATGTGTCCATGCACACATAGGCTGCTATCAACTGTTTTTGGGTGGGGAGGGGGGGGGGGGGGGGTGTTTTTGGGCTGTAAAAAAAAAAAAACTACAGTGGGTTCTGAGAAGAGATTTTTAGCTGTAAAAACACTGACATAAAAAAAAAAAAAAATGCTGATTAACAGCCAAAAATGCAGCTCACTGGCATTTTTTTTTAATTTTGATTATATTGATTTGAAAAAAGCTTACATTTTTTTTTTTTTTTTTTTTATAACGTCATTACGTCAGTGTGCATGAGGCCAAAAAAGGGGAAAAACAAAAAATAAATTATTTACTAAAAATAAAAAATAAAGTTTACTGTAAAAAAAAAAAAAGTACTGATGATTAATATAAAAAAGTATTTACTAGTTGAAAAATAAAGATTAGTCTTCCTACTAACCTCTTGCCAACCAGCCACCATCCTTGTACTGCGGCAGGTTGGCACGGCTGCACGAATCGCCGTAGACAGACGTCAGTCGCTTTAAAAGCCATAGGGGGTGTGCGCCGCCGGAGGCGATGCTCGCGATGTCTGCCGGCCACCCGCAATCGCTCCACGGAGAGACAGAACAGGGATCTGTGTATGTGAACAAACGGATCCCCGTTCTGACTGGAGGGGAGAGAGAGAGAGAGAGAGAGAGAGAGAGAGAGAGAGAGAGATCGATCTGCTGTTCCTAGTGATCAGGAACAGTGAATCCCTCTCCTCTTCCAGTCCGTCTCCTCCCCCCACAGTTGGAAAAGCCTTCCTGGGGAACAATTAACCCCATTGATCGCCCCCTAGTGTTAACCCCTTTCCTACCAGTGACATTTATACAGCAATCGTGACAATTTTTTTTATAGCTCTGATCACTGTATTAATGTCAATGGTCCCAAGAGTGTCAAAAGTGTCTGATCTGTCTGCCGCAATGGCGCAGTCCCACTAAAAATCGCAGGTCGCCGCCATTACTAGTAAATGAACGATAAAAATGCCATATACCCCCTATTTTGTAGACGCTATAACTTTTGCGCAAACCAATCAATATACGCTTATTGCGTGTTATTTTTGGTAGATCAATCAAAAAATGTAGAAGAATACATATTGGCCTAAACTGATGACATTTTTTGGGGGGATTTTTATTATAGCAAAAGTAATTGTCAGTTAAAGCGACGTACTGCCGTATTGCAAATAAATGGTCTGGTCAATAAAGGGGCAAATCCTTCCAATCCTTAAGTGGTTAAAAAGATGAGGGGGGGGTTTTACCAGTAAAGTAAAAAAAGGTATTGGTATTTACTATTTACAATAAAATAAGAAAATACATTCAATTACATATAAATAATTATAAATTAATAATATATATATATATATATATAAAAATTGTATTGTATTTATCGGGGTATTGCGTGCACCCGCGTATAGCGCACACCCCCAACCTAGAAGAAACATTTCAGAGAAAAATAAATAAAATACTTACGGTTTTGTCAGTGTCTTGCCCGGCGGCCTTGTCCGGTCTGGCGTCCGTCTGCAGCCTCGGTGGTGTCCCCCTGTGCTGTCTCTGAGCCGATCCCCACTTCCCACGCTGTGTTTGAACCACTCCGCCGACATATACCGAGCGCAGTACACTCGGGCACGCTCGGCTCCTCTCGCGTAAAGGACGCACAGGACGTGACCGCGAGGGGAGCCGAGCCTGGGCGAATGTACCCGAGTGTACTGCGCTCGGTATATGTCGGTGGCTTCAAACACAGCGCGGAAAGCGGGCATCGGCGTATATCGCGCACCCACGATTTCCTCCTGATTTTAAGGGGAAAAAAGTGCGCCGTATACGCCGATAAATACGGTATATAAAAAACACACAAAACGGACAAACCTAGCAGCTCTCGGACTAAAAAAAAAAATTGGCATATGGTAAACAAACCATTATATTATATAGAGACATGGATACATTTTACATGTTGAGTTGTTCACCCCCCCCCCCCCAAAATATATATTTTTTTGTTTTTTAAATATTAAATACCAGTACTTATTTATTTTTTTACTTGTAAATCTTTTTTTTCTCTTTAATAGTAAATATCAATACCATGTTTATTTAAAAAAATAAATATAATATATATATATATATATATATATATATATATATATATATATATATATATATATATATATATATATATATATATATATATATATGCATTTACTATTAAAGAAGGTTGGGGGCATGCTATGGTACGGTGCAGCAGTTTGGTAGACATTGGAAGCTCCTATAGAAGAATGTGTGTTACGGCACTTTATTTTTCCTCTGGATGGACTGATGAAGGGAATATTCAGTGAATGTGACTGAGAAGCACATAGGAGGGGAAGAGTCAGAAATCTGCATGGGGGGGGGGGGGCATTGCACACGTTTTTTGGAAGCTGCTGTAACATTAGTAAAGGTTATGTGGGTGTGCAGGGTGTCGTTTCCACCACGGCTGGGATTTTTGGAATCTAGCACATGATTGGTGGACAGAATTCCCGACGACCCCCACCCACCCGCTGTTGTTTTGGCCATACGAAGTTGCTGTGTTAAGCCTCCGATATGAAGTGGCAGGGATTGGTCCGCAGTGACTTCATTTGTGTCTGTGCTCAGGGCTTGGTGTGTTTTCAGATTTCCCCCCTTGCTGGGACCTCCGGCCAAACCAATCCACAGGACAGAGGCATCAACACCACCCCACAAGAGACACACAGCCCACCACACTAATGTACATCCTGACCACAAACACACCTCAGACACCGAGAGGACGGGCTGCAAGTCCACCCACAACTCTCCTCTATAGAATGTCCTCCCAAACTGCGAGATCCTGGAGATCCCATCATTCACTTTGTCTCTCCAAAGCTGAGCGAACACCGCTAGCGATTCCTTAGAATATGTTCGCTTTTCTAATGGTCGATCGGGGTCAGATCAGCGAGCGTTTTCAATTAGAAAATACGAAGGTACAGGATACAAAATTCTAATGCCTCATACACACGGACGTTTTAAAAAAAACGAGCTGTAAAAGTGCAGACGCCAGGAAAAAAAACGGCATTAAAAACGCGACTTTATCCGCATTTTGCATTGGCGTCAATGTGCGTTAAGCCGCGCTAGCTTTCAGACGCATTTCTCTGCCTCTGTTCAAAATGAAGATGATCAGACTTGCGATGTGACTCTGTGCTGAGAATCTTGAAGGGGAAACCAAAAATGTCGCCAAAATGTGGACGTTTTTTTCTGGTATGGATCTTAAAAGGAACCCCCACGCCCCAAAAAAATTGCATTTGGGGGCCCCCCCCAAGATCTCCAAACCAGACCCCTCTCCAAGCACGCAGCCTGGCAGGTCAGGAGCGGGTCTTAACCGATGTCTTAGCTGTTTTGCTGGGTCTTCTCCGCTGTCTTCTCGCTCTTTTGCTAGGTCTTCTCCGCTGTCTTCTCACTCTTTTGCTAGGACTTCTCCGTGGTCTTCACGCTCTTTTGCTGGGTCTTCTCCGCTGTCTTTTAGCTTTTTTGCTGGGTCTTCTCCGCTGTCTTTTAGCTTTTTTGCTGGGTCTTCGCCGCTGTCTTCTCGCTCCTTTTGCTGGATCTTCTCCGCTGTCTTAGCTCTTTTTTGCTGCGTCTTCTCTGCTGTCTTCTCACTCTTTTTCTGGGTCTTCACCGCTGTCTTCTCGCTCTTTTGCTGGGTCTTCTCTGCTGTCTTCTCGCTCTTTTGCTGGGTCTTCACCGCTGTCTTTTAGCTCTTTTATGCTGGGTCTTCTCTGCTGTCTTCTCGCTCTTTTGCTAGGTCTTCTCCGCGGTCTTCACGCTCTTTTGCTGGGTCTTCTCTGCTGTCTTCTCGCTCGTTTGCTGGGTCTTCTCCGCTGTCTTTTAGCTCTTTTTTGCTGGGTCTTCTCTGCTGTCTTCTCACTCTTTTTCTGGGTATTTACCGCTGTCTTCTCGCTCTTTTGCTGGGTCTTCACCGCTGTCTTCTCGGTCTTTTGCTGGGTCTTCACCGCTGTCTTCTCGCTCTTTTGCTGGGTCTTCACCGCTGTCTTCTCGCTCTTTTGCTGGGTCTTCACCGCTGTCTTCTCGCTCTTTTGCTGGGTCTTCACCGCTGTCTTCTAGCTCTTTTGCTGGGTTTTCACCGCTGTCTTCTCGCTCTTTTGCTGGGTCTTCACCGCTGTCTTCTCGCTCTTTTGCTGGGTCTTCACCGCTGTCTTCTCGCTCGTTTGCTGGGTCTTCTCCGCTGTCTTCTCGCTCGTTTGCTGGGTCTTCTCCGCTGTCTTTTAGCTCTTTTTTGCTGGGTCTTCTCTGCTGTCTTCTCGCCCTTTTGCCGTATCTTCTCCCACTGCTCTTCTTCCAATGTTGGGTTGACGTGATCTCCCATGTAATGCTGGGTCCGCCGTGTGCAAAGACTTATTTTGGCATGGGGCGGGGCCATCCAATGATGCCATTTTGGAGGCCATGCCCCTTGTGACGTCACCGCCCGGGACCTCCAAATTACATTATTGGGTGACCCACCCCATGGCAGTATAAGTTATTGCACATGGCGGACACAACATTATACACCAGGAGATCACGTTAAGTCAACATCGGAAGAACAACAGAGGGAAAAGACCCAGCAAAAGTGCTACAAGACGGCGGAGAGAGGAGACCCAGACGAAAAGAGAGTGAAGACGGCACGGAGAGGGTGGAGAATTGTCAGAGGGAGAAGACGTCTCTGGAGGTGAGAGAAGAGCCCCAAATCACCCCACCCTATGTTGAGGGCATGTGGCCTGGTAAGGTCCAGGAGGGGGTGCTCCCTCGCTCGTCCCCCCTTGATTTGCCAAGCTGCAAGCTCGAATAAGGGCCTGGTATGGATTTTGGGGGGGGGGGGGAGGTGACCCCCCCCATGACCCCTTCTCTGGCATGGGGGTTCCCCTTACAGGGCGCACAGAGCCACCCTGTAGAAGAAAAACCGCTATAAGGGCGGTCCTGGAGAAAGTAAGAAAAAGGGGCCAGTAATGGCAGCCTGAACATGTCTTCCACGGCGGGTTCCCTTTAAAATACATTTGCTCTCCGCTTTCAATTCATAAGACATATTTAGAATGATTAGAATTTTTGGCACTTAACCTGTATAAAATAAAAACATGTTTTGTTCTATGGAAACATCCGCAGCACATGCACACAAATAATTCATGAACATGTTGGAAACCCTGGTCTTTCCAAGAGGGATTAATAATAGTCGATTCAAAATAACCTCTAGCTCCCTAAACGAATGCATGGCACACAACGAGGACTACAGGCTGCATTGTGCTCGCTGAAAATATTTACAAAACCCTTTTCCTGTGTTTGAATACCAAGAACAAGAAAACAATGCCATTATTTAGTCGATGGCCGGAAGCTTCCCACGAAACAAACAAGGACTCAGAAAAAAGCCAAAATGGTTCTGCCGGTCTGACTTTTCAAGGAGAACGGCCATGGCAACCCCCTGAAGAGCAAGAAACTTGATATTATTTGGTGAATATATAAATGTAAAAATAAAATAATTTTCAGCTTCACTCAGCTAAAAGCTCTACTGAGTCATCGGAGCATGCTGACAGTATGCGGGAAGTGTTTGCTATGTGTGGGAAGGGGGACTCTACAGTGGGAAGCCGGGGCTGGTGTGGTACAGGTTTTTTCCATTTGCATGGCTGTTGTGGGCGAAGTGCTTTACAAAATGGGTACTTCCGATAGAAAACCAGGCAGGAGCCAGCCACTTCCCAAACAAAAGGGGTTTCCTCTACTTTGCATACATAATTATGGCATGAAAATGCTTAGTATTTGAGAATGCAGAAAACGCAACTTG
This sequence comes from Rana kukunoris, assembly GCA_029574335.1. Taxonomy (NCBI): domain Eukaryota; kingdom Metazoa; phylum Chordata; class Amphibia; order Anura; family Ranidae; genus Rana; species Rana kukunoris. The sequence goes on from CM056051.1 coordinate 16,155,504, forward strand.
CCCCCTTCATACAGCGCATGGTGACAGTGCTTCTTGATAGTCCACTCTCCCAGCGAGGTATGTTCCCCAGTTTGGGCTCCTTCGGTCTGCCCTCTCCGGTTTGGGCTCCTCCGGTCTGGGCTCCTCCGGTCTGCCCTCTCCAGTCTGGGCTCCTCCGGTCTGCCCTCTCCGGTCTGGGCTCCTCCGGTCTGCCCTCTCCGGTCTGGGCTCCTCCGGTCTGCCCTCTCCGGTCTGCCCTCTCCGGTCTGGGCTCCTCCGGTCTGCCCTCTCCGGTCTGGGCTCCTCCGGTCTGCCCTCTCCGGTCTGGGCTCCTCCGGTCTGCCCTCTCCGGTCTGGGCTCCTCCGGTCTGCCCTCTCCGGTCTGGGCTCCTCCGGTCTGCCCTCTCCGGTCTGGGCTCCTCCGGTCTGCCCTCTCCGGTCTGGGCTCCTCCGGTCTGCCCTCTCCGGTCTGGGCTCCTCCGGTCTGCCCTCTCCGGTCTGGGCTCCTCCGGTCTGCCCTCTCCGGTCTGGGCTCCTCCGGTCTGCCCTCTCCGGTCTGGGCTCCTCCGGTCTGGGCTCCTCCGGTCTGCCCTCTCCGGTCTGGGCTCCTCCGGTCTGCCCTCTCCGGTCTGGGCTCCTCCGGTCTGCCCTCTCCGGTCTGCCCTCTCCGGTCTGCCCTCTCCGGTCTGGGCTCCTCCGGTCTGCCCTCTCCGGTCTGGGCTCCTCCGGTCTGCCCTCTCCGGTCTGGGCTCCTCCTGTCTGCCCTCTCCGGTCTGGGCTCCTCCGGTCTGCCCTCTCCGGTCTGGGCTCCTCCAGTCTGCCCTCTCCGGTCTGGGCTCCTCCGGTCTGCCCTCTCCGGTCTGGGCTCCTCCGGTCTGCCCTCTCCGGTCTGGGCTCCTCCGGTCTGCCCTCTCCGGTCTGGGCTCCTCCGGTCTGGGCCCTCCGGTCCTCCTCCGGTCTGGGCTCCTCCGGTCTGGGCTCCTCCGGTCTGGGCTCCTCCGGTCTGCCCTCTCCGGCTCCTCCGGTCTGGGCTCCTCCGGTCTGGGCTCCTCCGGTCTGCCCTCTCCGGTCTGGGCTCCTCCGGTCTGCCCTCTCCGGTCTGGGCTCCTCCGGTCTGCCCTCTCCGGTCTGGGCTCCTCCGGTCTGCCCTCTCCGGTCTGGGCTCCTCCGGTCTGCCCTCTCCGGTCTGGGCTCCTCCGGTCTGCCCTCTCCGGTCTGGGCTCCTCCGGTCTGCCCTCTCCGGTCTGGGCTCCTCCGGTCTGCCCTCTCCGGTCTGGGCTCCTCCGGTCTGCCCTCTCCGGTCTGGGCTCCTCCGGTCTGGGCTCCTCCGGTCTGGGCTCCTCCGGTCTGCCCTCTCCGGTCTGGGCTCCTCCGGTCTGCCCTCTCCGGTCTGGGCTCCTCCGGTCTGCCCTCTCCGGTCTGGGCTCCTCCGGTCTGCCCTCTCCGGTCTGGGCTCTCCGGTCTGGGCTCCTCCGGTCTGCCCTCTCCGGTCTGGGCTCCTCCGGTCTGCCCTCTCCGGTCTGGGCTCCTCCGGTCTGCCCTCTCCGGTCTGGGCTCCTCCGGTCTGCCCTCTCCGGTCTGGGCTCCTCCGGTCTGCCCTCTCCGGTCTGGGCTCCTCCGGTCTGCCCTCTCCGGTCTGGGCTCCTCCGGTCTGCCCTCTCCGGTCTGGGCTCCTCCGGTCTGCCCTCTCCGGTCTGGGCTCCTCCGGTCTGCCCTCTCCGGTCTGGGCTCCTCCGGTCTGCCCTCTCTGGCCCATGCTCTCTGGTCTTCCCCTCTCCGGCTCCAAGCTCTCCGGTATCGGTGGAAGGAATAGTGTTTTCTCATGGGGTCAGTGGCAGGAACTATGCTGCAGTGTTGCTAATAATAATGGGAGGAATAGTGCCCCATCGTAGGGTCAGTGGCAGGAACTATACCGCACTGTTGCCGGGGGGGGGAGGGGAATACCCCAAGGGACAGATAAAAGCAAGCAAAGGGCTGGCCACAGTTTGGAGGCCACTGTCCCAATGGAAAGACAACAATTTCCCAATTTCAAAAATAAATGCATTTGGATTTTTTTTTTATAGAACAGGGAAGTTCTGGTTTCTTTCTAGGCTGCCAAAGATTCAGGTAGTAAAATCCCGGTGCTGACTCCTGTTTGTGGATTATTAGCCGGGGGGGTTCTTTCTCTGGATGGTGTTACAGAAGTATGTAGGATTGCTTTTCCATGAAAATTGGGAAATGGAATGCTGCTTAATAGTCTAACTGTTTTCTAAAGAGGAAATTGTAAAAAGAAGACATCTGTTACATAATTACTGAGCCTGCCACTTTCCGAGCCCAGATCACAAATATGCGCGTGTGTGGAATGTCGCTTCTGACACGCCGTTCCTTCTTAGAGTCCGATGTGTTGATGAGGTCGCTCTTCATTCCATATTACTCTTCATTGTATATCCTTCACTATTCAAGGGAAGCTTCGTCTTTTACGTGGTTCTTATGCACCTCATAGTTCCCAATATTTATATTTTTTTAAAGCCTTTGTTTTCACCTGGTGATCTGGCCAGTAACACACCTCCTGTATTAGAACGCGCCCCCCCCCCCCCCACTCTGGAGGAATGAGCACGGGAAGCAGCATTTTTTTTTTTCAGTTTCATACTTGCCTCTGTGGATGCAGCATCTGTCCCCCCGGAACCTCTGAATGAATGAATGAAAACGTATATAGCGCGGCACATGCGAACTGAATCGCCTCTGAACCGAGCGATCAAACCTCTCTGATCACTCGAATCTCACAGATCCCCAAGCAGAGAGCTGTACACTGTCAGTCACAGCTCTCCACTCTAACTCCTCGGTCATTGGAGCGCTGGGCTGTAGAGTGAGCAACCGGCTCAGGCTCTCAGTGGCTCTCTGGGAGGCTGAGACGGGTGTCAGTCCAGGCACCTGGCGGATCCTGACTTCCATTGTCGGGATGAGGTGGTGCCTGGACTGAAATCCGTGACGTCAGCAGAGAGCAGACTTCAGACCACTCTCTGCTGAAAACGGGTCATCGGAGTGCAAAGTGAACTGCACTCCTGTGATCCATAGGAGAAGCCCAGCCAAACAAGCTTTGGACTACTCATTTAGATGTATTAGCAGATTTAGAGACTAGGGATGCACCAAAACTTGTTTTTTTCCTTATATATACCGATACTTCATTTTTTTTTTTTTTTTTAAACCTCCTACTTATATTTCCCTGCAGACAGGCTGGGAAATAGCTGGGTCATGTGACCAGCAGCAGAGGACTAGAAACTCCCCCTCCTTATGTTTCCCTGCAGACAGGCTGGGAAAGAGCTGGGTCATGTGACCAGCAGCAGAAGACTAGAAGCTTCTCCTACTTGTGTTTCTCTGCATACAGGCTGGGAACATGCTGGGTCATATCACAGCAGCAGAGGACTAGAAGCTCCTTCTACAGTAATACCTTGGATTAGGAGCATAATTCGTTCCAGAAGAATGCTTGTAATGTGACCAGCAGCAGAGGACTAGAAGAAGCTCCTTCTTGCGTTTCCCTGCAGACAGACTGGGAAAGAACTGGGTCATGTGACCAGCAGCAGAGAACTATAAGCTCCTCATCCTTAGGTTTCCCTGCAGACTGGCTGGGAACGAGCTGGATCATGTGACTGCAGCAGAGGGCTAGAAGAGGCTCCTTCTTGCGTTTCCCCGCAGACAGACTGGGAAAGAACTGGGACATGTGACCAGCAGCAGAGAACTATAAGCTCCTCATCCTTAGGTTTCCCTGCAGACTGGCTGGGAACGAGCTGGATCATGTGACTGCAGCAGAGGGCTAGAAGAGGCTCCTTCTTGCGTTTCCCCGCAGACAGACTGGGAAAGAACTGGGACATGTGACCAGCAGCAGAGAACTATAAGCTCCTCATCCTTAGGTTTCCCTGCAGACTGGCTGGGAACGAGCTGGATCATGTGACTGCAGCAGAGGGCTAGAAGCTCCTTCTTGTGTTTCCCTGCAGACTGGCTGGGAAAGAGGTGGGTCATGAGACCGCTGTATATCGATTAGGAAAATGGTATTTAGGTGTTGTGTTTTTTTAATTGCAGCGCCGTCATCCACATACAGAAATAGAAGGAACAATGTCAATTAAACGTGTGTTTAGTATCACTTTACAGAACACCTTTTAGCTGTTGTTTTGATGCTGCACATTTAATAAAAGTATTCATTACACCACTGAGTACCCCAAGTTTGGATTCCAACAAGAACACTACCTGCATGGAGTTTGCATGCTCTCACTGTGCCTACGTGGGTTTCCTCCGGGTACTCCGGTTTCCTTCCACACTCCAAAGACATGCTGGTAGGTTAATTGGTTCCTGTCTAAATTGGCACTAATATGTGTATGTACTATGAATGCAAGATGGGGACCTTAGATTGTAAGCTCCTTGAGTCCAGGGATTAGCCTGGGATAATATGATTATATTGTAGTAATTCTGCTCTATATTGTGTGTAATACTGGGCAGATATAGTTGTCTATTACATAGAAAAGCTTTGCTTCCTACCTTCCTATACTGCCCAATGACTGGACTTCATTGCTCCTCTCTGTTACGGGTCAGATCTGAACTAACTTAAAATAACGCTCTCTGTATAAGATTAACAGAGCTTATCTCGGCAGTCATTAGGCAGGGAGGTTAATCACATTTCTGATATACGGATGACCGCTGGAGGAAGCGCTTGCTTCTTATTAAATAATCAAATCTTTTTTTTTTTTATATGTGGAGCTGCAAGCAAATAAAAACAGGAAAAGCAAATGAATGTCACAATAACATAAAATGTCAGATAAAAGAATTCCAGGTGTGGATATTTTTTTTCTGGCAGGCATTCATAGTGGGCACTGACTGGCACCATTTGTGGGCACTAATTGGTATCTTTTAGGGCAGGGCTCGACAATATCCAATTGCGAAAAGAAATTGTGACCTGGCGCCCGCCGGTAATTGAGGCCGTGGCTTTGTGGCCTACAAGGCCGCAAAGCCGCGGCCTCAATTACCGGCCAGAGCGGGCTCACCGCGGTCGTGAGGTGGGGGACGCACAGAGGCACAGGATCCTATGTCTCCGTGTGCCCCCACCTCGCAGCGGGCCCGCGGTGGACGGTAATTGAGGCCGCTGCATTGCGACTAGGGTAGTCCCGATACCGAGTATTTGCAGGAGTACTTGTACTCACGCAAATGCTCCCGATGCCTGGCCGAATACTTTTTTTGTATTTATCAACATGTTCTGTGAAAATTCTTTGAGTTGTTTACTACTGCGTGACAAGCAAATAAAACATTTTTATTCATTTTTACTAATTTTTATTCTTTTATAATGTCTTGAGTTAGAGTTCTTCACAATTCTAAAGAAAATATCCTTCGTTTGTATTGTGGTTTGAAAACTGTCACATGACATTTAAAAAAAGTATTGGTACTTGTACTCGGTCCTAAAAAAGTGGTATCGGGACAACCCTAATTGCGGCCTTGTAAGGCCCAAGCTTCCTTCTGTGACCTGGCGCCATCTGGTGGTGGCCGTTGGCTCTACAAGTAAAACAGCAGTTCTAATGTGTTTTTCACTGTTTTCACTGCCATCTCCTTCCCTCTAATTAGAACCCCCAAACATATATATATAATTTTATTCTAACACCCTAGAGAATAAAATGGCGATCTTTGCAATACTTTTTGTCACACCGTATTTACGCAGCGGTCTTACAAGTGCACTTTTTTGGGGGGAAAAATACACTTTTTTTAATTACAAAATAAAACAGTAAAGTTATCCCAATTTTTTTTTTATATATTGTGTTACGCCGAGTAAATTGATACCCAACATGTCACGCTTCAAAATTGCGTCCGCTCGTGGAATGCCGACAAACTTTTACCCTTTAAAATCTCCATAGGCAACGTTTAAAAAATTCTACAGGTTGCAAGTTTGAGTTACAGAGCTAGAATTATTGCTCTCGCTCGATTGGTCGCGGCGATACCTCACGTGTGGTTTGAATACCGTTTACGTATGCGTTGGCTTCTGCGCGCAAGCTCGGCGGGACAAGGTCCTGTTTTAGGGCACTGTGTGGCATCCCTAGTGGCCATGCAGGAAAAGGTGGTTGTCCATGTGCAGAGGGGTCTTTATTGGGAAAGAGAAAGGCCACTTTCAGGGACAGATGTTTAGATTTAGGCCTCGTTCACACATGGATCCGTTCAGGTCCGTCTGTCAGTTTTTCAGGCGGACCTGAACGGGCGCTCCATGCACCCCTATGGAGCGTCGGATGTCAGCGGAGACATGTCCGCTGACATCCGACCTGATCCGATCCGCTAAAAACAAACGTATGGGGCTCACGTCCCCATCCGTCCATGCGGATCGGATCGGGAAAGATCTGATGAAAACGGACATGCTGTCCGTTTTCATCAGATCGCTCCATAGAGGACAGCGGGACTCGACAAGCTCCTCCCCGCTCAGTGAGCAGAGAGGAGCTTGTCATCCGTCGGCTCAGCGGAGATCTGCGGACTGATCTCCCGCTGAGCTGGCAGACACAGGCGGACTCCGTCGGAACGGACTGCGACGGAGTCGGCTATGTGTGAACGAGGCCTTAGGCAAACATACCAACTGCCATATAATCCTGTCATTTAGATGGCAAAAACAGAGGAAAATGAACCCTCGCCCACCATTGGTCCGCACCATCCAAGTCCTTTATAAGAAATGCTGTAAATATCCAAAGCTATTTTGTCCAGCGGGCGCCGTCTCGCTATCAGCCCGGCCTCATTAATGTGCGGCTATCTTGGGCACACCGCGGACCTGACAACATGTGCCGATCTCTCATCACCAACGTGTGACGGTGGGAACGCTTCCTTCACATCACATGCTGCGAGTGCTGACTGACGTTTTGCTGGAGGCAACTAAATCATTTATCTGATTTCAGATTAGATCAGAGGACACCGAGTTTTCACAAGACTGGATCCCTTCCAACACAACAGGAAAAAAGACGAAGACACGATAAACCAACAAAAAGGGGAACACAAAACGCTACTTTATATATTTTGCACCAATCAATTTTTTATAAATTTTTTAACTGCGAATACCTAGATTTAGTTTTTCTTAGTATGCACCGATACCAAATACCGATACCTAACGCAACTTATTTGTTTACACTTCAGAGAATAGTAATGGTTAGGGATGCAACTAACGATTATTTTCATATTCGATTAGTTAGCTGATTATTGTTTTGATTAATCGACTAATCGGATAATCTTAAAAAAAAAAAGTGTGGTGTACAATTTAGTTAATATGTAAATAAAAAAAAAAAAAAGGCAATTTATTCTTAAATATCCACATGCAGTGGTAAATATAAATAACTTTCTCTGGGTTCAGATGCTGATCTTCCCTGCACAGAGTCTTTAAAGTGATATATTTTTTTTTAAACAAACTTGTTATACTTACCTGCTCTGTGTGATGGTTTTGCACAGGGCATCCCAGATCCTCCACTTCTGGGGTCCCTCACTGATGCTTCTGGCTCCTCCTGACTTCAGAGTGCCTCAATGGCAAGCTGCAAAGTATAGTATAGAGCGCCTGCTATAGCAAGGTAAAAAAAACTTCTGCCTTTTTAGAACCACTCATTTCCTGCCCAGGACTACATGTCCCATGAGGCATTGCTCCTCACACTTTCACATTCACAAATTCTCAGGCACTTGGTGACATGTATGGATGGTGTACTGAGCTGTATGTCTGCTGCACTTGTATTTCCTGATATGTAAACAAATAATGCATTCTATATGCAGGCCAACTAATCAACTGGTCGATTAATCGATTATGAAAATAGTTGACAGCTATTTTCATAATCGATTAGTTTCGGCCCTAGTAATGATACAAAGCATTGAAAAGTTATTTTAGAATTATTTTTTTTGCCTTTTTTTTATGTGAAACGTGTAAAAATGTTAAAGGAAAAAAAAAATCGTCAGGGAAATAATTAAATGGAGGAGAATAAGGAGTTAAATGGAGGTATAATTCTCATCCACCTAGATAAGTATGATTTTTTTATTTTTTTAAAACGCGGCACATGGGAACGCACGGCAAAGAACGCGCTTGAACGCACCCCCTGGTGTGAACGAGCCCTTTAGGCAGCTGCAGTATTGAAATTCTCTTGCTATTGTACTTTTTAGCTTTTTTATTAACTAAAATATATATCTATATATAATGTGTGTATGTATATATAATATCATATAATTGTGCTTGTGCAGCGTATTCAGGACGTACTTTTACCTCCCACGATGTGATGATGAACGGTTTGTGTATATGGGATGGGGGGATGGGGAGCTCCAGCCTGTTGGAAAGGATCGCACACACCTGGCGTAGTGTTCACAGGTCGTTTACTTGAAATTATACAACATTCGCTAAATGCCGACACCATAGTGAACACACTTTTTAACCAACCTATCGGCTGGATTTGGCTAAATGTGTTCCTTGGCGCGGTGAATGGGGGAGCTCGTTCTATGGCAGTAGGATGCCAGATGGCCAATGCTGGTGCCGGTCACATTCAGACTGAGCGATGCCAGCAATCAGTTATTCTTGATTAACGCAGTGTCTGCCAAATGTCACATCATGGAGGGAAAGGAGCCAAATGTATCACCTTCATAAACGGCTCCCGACTTTTGGGAAATTAAATCGGCCCTCCATTGGAGCTCTGGGGACATCTTCTGTTCTGTACTCCGATCTGTGGATGGATTTGTGGGTTCTGGAATACCTTGTGAGTGGTGCCAATTTTTTGATTGTAATCGTCAATAATATTTAGATAGACAGTGTAACCCCCCCCCACCCCCCGACTTTATGAAGTCATCTGTAAACAAGTGGATTGGTTGGAAATTCCACCACGTCTCCCTACAGAGCTGGAGGCTTCTGATGATTCTGGGAGGCACTGGTAATGTTGCTACGCCACCTTACAGAATTGGAGGCCTCTGATGTTTCTGAGGGCACTCCTGACGTCATCCTGCCTTCTTACCGAGCTGGAGGCCTCCGATGATTGTGGGAGGCACTGGTGACACTTCTACGCCTTCCTACAGAGCTGGAGCCCTCTAATTGTGTGAGGCACTGGTGACGTCACCACGCCTTCCTACAGAGCTGGTGGCTTCTGATGATTCTGGGGGGCACTGGTAATGTTGCTACGCCACCTTACAGAATTGGAGGTTTCTGAGGGCACTCCTGACGTCATCCTGCCTTCTTACAGAGCTGGAGGCCTCCGATGATTGTGGGAGTCACTGGTGACACTTCTACGCCTTCCTACAGAGCTGGAGCCCTCTAATTGTGCGAGGCACTGGTGACATCAGAACACCTTCCTACAGAGCGATAGGACTATGATGATTTTGGGAGGCACTGTTGATTTTACCATGCCTTTCTTCAGCACTGGAGGCCTCTAAATCTGGGAGGCACTGGTGACGTCACCACACCTTCCTACAGAGCTGGAGGCCCCTGATTCTCGGAGTTACTGGTGAAGTCTTGCTTTCCTATAGAGCCTTGATGCCTCTAAATTCTGGAGAGCACTGGTGACGTCGCCATGCCTTCTTACAGAACTGGAGGCCTCTGATTCTGGCATTTACTGGTGACATCCAGGGCCGGACTTACCATTGTGCTTGACTGGGCTCAAGCCCAATAGGGGGCCCCGGACAGCAACCCCTACTTTTTTTAATTATTTTTTTATAAAAAAATATGTATGTATATGTGTGTGTATATATGTATATATATGTATATATGTGTGTGTGTGTGTGTGTATATATATATATATATATATATATATATATATATATAATATTATTATTAAAGGGCCCAAAGGTCTCCAGGGCCCCCGGATGGCAACCCCCTCCCTTTTTATATATAAAAAATCATTTTATATATATATATATATATATATATATATATATATATATATATATATATATATATATATATATATATTTTTTTTTTATTAAAGGGCTCAGAGGTCCCCAGAGGTTTTTATTTTTGTTTATATTTTTTTTTTATTAAAAGGCCCAGAGGTCCCCAGGGCCCCCGGATGGCAACCTCCCTTTTTTATGTATTTTTTTTATAAATGTTTATTTTTATTTTTTTTAGGGGTCTGGAGGTCCCCAGGGCCCCGGACAGCAACCCCCGCATTTTTTATAATTTTTTTTTATAAAAAAAAATGTTTTTTATATATATTTTTAGATAAATATCAACAACTTTAATGCCCCGCCGCTCAACAACTCAACTTCAAATCGCCCCCCCACGCAACAAATTTAATGCGCACCCCCCTGCTCAACAACTATGATCCCCCCCCCCTCTCGCTCCAGGGGGGCCCCTCAAACACTCAAGCCCAGGGGCCCCCACCACCCTAAGTCCTGCCCTGGTGACATCACTATGCTTTCCTACAGAGCTGGAGGCCCCTGATTCTAGTTAAAAATGCCATAAGGCAAGACATCTGTATGCTCCCCCCCCCTCCATGGCTTTAGGAAGTCATCTGTAAACAAGTGGATTGGTTGGAAATTTAAAAAAATTAATTATGTCGGCACCAAACTTTGACCCTTAAAGGAGGCACTGGACACGTCACTAATCAGGGATGGCAGGTTCCTCATTGACTTGGGCACCAGTAAAATACGGCATTGGTATCTCTATCTCAGCTCAGACCTCTGACGCGTCTGGAAGGTACTGGTGATGCCACCACGCCTTCCTACAGGGCTGGGGGCCTCTGATTCTGTAAGGGACTGGTGACGATGCTATGCCTTTTTGCAGAACTGGAGGTCTCTGATGATTCTGGGAGGCACTCCTGACGTCACCATGTCTCCTACAGAGCTGGAGGCCTCTGATGATTGTTGGAGGCACTGGTGACATCAGCGCACCTTCCTACAGAGCTGGAGGCCTCTGACTCTGGGAGGCACTGGTGACATCACCACTCCTTCCTACACCTCGGAGGCCCCTGATTCTGGAAGGCACTGGTGATGTCACCACACCTTTCTACAGAGCTGGAGGCCGCTGATTCTGGGAGGCACTGGTGACGTCGCTATGCCTTCTTATAGAACTGGGGGCCTCTGGTGATTCTGGGAGGCACTGGTAATGTCACCATACCTTCCTACAGATCTGGAGGTCTCTGATTGTGGAAGGTACCGGTGATGTCACCATGTCTTCCTACAAAGCTGGAGGCCTCTGATTGTGGAAGGCACTGGTGATGTCACCATGCTTTCCTACAGAGCTGGAGACCCTTGATTCTGGAAGGCACTGGTGATGTCACCATGCTTTCCTACAGAGCTGGAGACCCCTGATTCTGGAAGGCACTGGTGATGTCACCATGCTTTCCTACAGAGCTGGAGACCCCCGATTCTGGAAGGCACTGGTGATGTCACCATGCTTTCCTACAGAGCTGGAGACCCCTGATTCTGGAAGGCACTGGTGATGTCACCATGCTTTCCTACAGAGCTGGAGACCCCCGATTCTGGAAGGCACTGGTGATGTCACCATGCTTTCCTACAGAGCTGGAGCCCTCTGATGCTGGAAGGCACTAGTGATGTCACCATGCCTTCTTACAGAGCTGGAGGCCCCTGATTCTGGGAGGTGACATCACCATGCTTTCCCACAGAGCTGAAGGCCTCTGGATCTAGTTAAAAATGCCATAGAACAAGGCCTCTATATTATTGCAGTTTGGGTGGGCGGCTGGGGGTGGTATACTGAAGTTTAGCCACCCATTCATTTTAATAGGCTAAAATTGCACCGCACCGAAAGTAGTGCATGCGGGAAAAAAAGCAGAAGAAAAGTGCACTGATCTGTATGAGACTTCTATGGGGACTCGGCTATGTATAGCCGGAGGAGACCTCTCTGTCCTGGTGAGTGAGGGACGCATTGTACTCGGGGGAGGTGATGACACGTGAAGTAGTTCCTCTGGTCTACTTGCTGTCGCGTTTAACTCTCTTCATAAATATCCGACAGAAGAGATAATCCCGGGATGTGAATTCCATGTTCTGCTCTTCTCAGCCTTGGCGGCAACAATACCTGTTGTGTTGGTCTCCAGGTGTGGGGGAGGGGGGGGGTCTCCAGGTGTGGGGGAGGGGGGAGGAGATATTCCAGGGGATTTTTTTTCCCCAAGCCTGTCATTATGGGGATTATCATGAGTGTAACCGGAAGAATTACAGACGGATATTTATGTCTTCTCTCATCACTCGGCCTCCTGTGAAGGATGGAGCCTCGCTGGGTTGGGCCGCCATGTGTACGGAGGGACGTCAATGTCACTGTGCAAAGGAGAATGGACGGGGGGCCGTAACTCACACCGACCAATCAGAATTCAGCTTTCTCTTAGTCTGCAGTATGATGGGGTTTCTACCACCTTTATAAACAAACCTATTGGCCTTACCTGGCCATTCTACACAATTACATAACACGTTGTAAAGGCTCATGTCTTATTTTCTAAAACATGTTATACTTGCCTGCTCTGTGTAATGGTTTTGCACAAAAGAGCCCCAAGCACTTGTGGTTGTTGTAGTAGTTGTTGTAGGTGGTGGTGTTGTTGTAAGTGTAGTAGTGGCAACAAGTTGTATTGGTAGTAGGAGTAGTTGTAAATAGAAGTAGTTGTGGGGTAGTAGGAGTAGTTGGTGTAGTAGGAGTAATTGTTGTAGTAGGAGTAATTGTTGTAGTAGGGTAGTGGGTGTAATTGGTGTAGTAGGAGTAATTGTTGTAGTAGGGTAGTAGAAGTTGTTGTAGTAGGGTGGTAGAAGTTGTTGTTGTAGTAGGGTGGTAGAAGTTGTTGTTGTTGTAGTAGGGTGGTAGAAGTTGTTGTTGTAGTAGGGTGGTAGAAGTTGTTGTAGTAGGGTGGTAGAAGTTGTTGTTGTTTGTAGTAGGGTGGTAGAAGTTGTTGTTGTTGTAGTAGGGTGGTAGAAGTTGTTGTTGTTGTAGTAGGGTGGTAGAAGTTGTTGTTGTTGTAGTAGGGTGGTAGAAGTTGTTGTTGTAGTAGGGGTGGTAGAAGTTGTTGTTGTTGTAGTAGGGGTGGTACAAGTTGTTGTTGTAGTAGGGGTGGTACAAGTTGTTGTTGTAGTAGGGGTGGTACAAGTTGTTGTTGTAGTAGGGGTGGTACAAGTTGTTGTTGTAGTAGGGGTGGAACAAGTTGTTGTTGTAGTATGATAAGATGTTGTAGTAGGGGTAGTAGGATAAGATGTTGTAGTAGGGGTGGTAGGATAAGATGTTGTAGTAGAGGTGGTAGGATAAGATGTTGTAGTAGGGGGTAGTAAGATAAGATGTTGTAGTAGGGGGTAGTAAGATAAGATGTTGTAGTAGGGGGTAGTAAGATAAGATGTTGTAGTAGGGGGTAGTAAGATAAGATGTTGTAGTAGGGGGTAGTAAGATAAGATGTTGTAGTAGGGGGTAGTAAGATAAGATGTTGTAGTAGGGGGTAGTAAGATAAGATGTTGTAGTAGGGGGTAGTAAGATAAGATGTTGTAGTAGGGGTGGTAGGATAAGATGTTGTAGTAGGGGTGGTAGGATAAGATGTTGTAGTAGGGGTGGTAGGATAAGATGTTGTAGTAGGGGTGGTAGGATAAGATGTTGTAGTAGGGGTGGTAGGATAAGATGTTGTAGTAGGGGTGGTAGGATAAGCTGTTGTAGTAGGGGTGGTAGGATAAGCTGTTGTAGTAGGGGTGGTAGGATAGGATGTTGTAGTAGTAGGAAGTAGTTGTAGGATAAGTTGTAGTAGGTGTGGTAGTAGGAGTTGCTCTTGTAGTAAGAGACCTTGTAGTAGGAAAAGTTGTAGTAATAGTAGTAGTTGTAGTAGGAGTAGCTGTTAATTAGTAGGTGTAGTGGTAGTAGTTGTAGTCACTACAGTAATTCCCAGGGATCAGACAGATATGGAGTCCGTGGTCCAGACTGAACCCATCCAATAACTCTCGGTCCTCAGAGTTGCACACACTGAGTAGCGCAGATTTATTCCCAGTGTGAAAGGAAAACAAACATCATGCGATGCGTTTCCTTCCTTCCTTCCGTTTCTCAGACGTTCTCTCCGGTTAGTAATACAACTTGTACTAAGGAATCGTAAATCCGGGTTTATTGGCTCTTTCTAGGGAGAAGTCCGGATTTCACGGATGTTTTGCTCCCGATTCTCTTCTGGTTTTGTATCGGTGATGACTTCCTGGCATGTTAACCCCTTGGTGGCCTACCACTACTTGGCAATGAATTGGGTGTACCAACATACTTGATGTGCCAGCCCCCCCCCCCTCCCCCTCCTCCAGCCTGGCTCTGTCCTGAGATGCCATTTGCTCTGCCTGTTCAACTCGATGTTTAAATAGCCGGGGAGTGGAAAATCCGGCTGGCTCACGATGGCGATTTAAACGGGTTCATCAACGTGTAATAAAAGGATCTATATATATATATTTCTGTATGGGGGGGGAGGGGAGGAAAGGAAATGTACGTCTTCAGAAATGTGCGCGGCTCAGCCTCACCCTGCAGTGTGGACCCTTTGGGGTCTTCTGCATACGTATATATGTATATTGTCAGCACTGTGTGTGTATATACAGGGCCTTGAAAAAGTATTCATACCCCTTGAAATTTTCCACATTTTATTACAACCAAAAACATAAATGTATTTTATTGGGATTTTATGTGATGGACCAACACAAAGTGGCACATAATTGTGAAGTGGAAGGAAAATTATAATTTTTTTTCCATTTTTTTTTTACAAATATGTGAAAAGTGTGGGGGGCATTTGTATTCAGCCCCTCATTTTTATGGAGTTATATTTATTTTTACAAGTAATGGTGGTGAATAGAGATTTTTAGCAGGACTGCGACGTTGCGGCGGGAAAGATCAGACACTTTTGACAGTTTTTTTGGGACTAGTGACATTTATACAGCGATCAGTGCTAAAAAATAGCCACCGATTTACTGTATAAATGTCACTGGCAGGGAAGGGGTTAACACTAGGGGGCGATCAAGGGGTTAGTAATCCCTGGGGGGAGGAGACTGACTGGAGGAGGAGAGAGATTGCCGTTCCTGATCACTAGATACACACCAGATCTCCCTCTACTCTCTCACTGGCAGAAAAGGGGTTAACACTAGGGGGCGATCAAGGGGTTAAGTATTCCCTAGGGAGGTGTTTCTAACTATGGTAGGAAGGGGACTGACTGAAGGCGAGAGATCCCCATTCCTGATCACTAGGAACACCAGATCTCTCTCTACGTGTGCTCTATCTCTGGAAGGAAAGGGGTTAACACTAGGGGGCGATCAAGGGGTTAAGTATTCCCTAGGGAGGTGTTTCTTACTGGTGGGAAGGGGACTGACTGAAGGAGGAGAGAGATCGCTGTTCCTGATCACTAGGAACACCAGATCTCTCTCTACATGTGCTCTATCTCTGGAAGGAAAGGGTTTAACACTAGAGGGCGATCAAGGGGTTAAGTATACCCTAGGGAGGTGTTTCTTACTGGTGGGAAGGGGACTGACTGAAGGAGTAGAGAGATCGCTGTTCCTGATCACTAGGAACACCAGATCTCTCTCTACGCTCTCTCTCCCTCTCTTGAAGGAAACTGGATACAACTAGGCAATCAAGGGGTTAAAGTGGAAGTAAACCCTTCTATCATTTTCAGCCAAGAAAGTTGCCATCTTGGCCTATGTTTAATCTTCAACTGCCGTGGTGCTGCACATGTGATCAGTTATGACACCAGCCATTGGCTGGTTTGACAGTTTGGTTGAGAGCACAACCAATGTGACAGTTGGCAATCCCGGCATGCCGGAAATTTAACTGCTTTTTGAAACTGTGAAATCGATGGGTTTACTTCCGCTTTAAGTATTCCCTAGGGAGGTGTTTCTAGCTGTGGGGGAGAGGGGACTGACTTGATGAGGAGAGAGATTGCCGTTCCTGATCACTAGGGACAGCAAATCTCTCCCTATTCTCTCACTGGCAGAGAAGGGGTTAACACTAGGGGGAAATGAAGGGGTTAAATGTGCCCTAGGGAGGTGTTTCTAACTGTGGGGGGAAGAGGACTGACTGGAGGAGAGAGATCGCTGTTCCTGATCACTGATCATCTGTCTCCTCCTGGCAGGGAAGGGGTTAACATTAGGGGCGATTAAGGGTTAAGTATTCCCTAAGGAAGGTGTTTATAACTGGGGGGAGGGGACTGACTGGAGGAGAAGAGAGAGCGCCTTTCCTGATCACTAGAAACGTCAGATCTCGCTCTCTCTGTCAGGGAAGGGGTTAACACTAGGGGGCGATCAAGTGGTTGAGTGTTCCATAGGGGTCTCTCTCTCTCACTGGCAGGGAAGGGGTTAGCAATAGGGACAATTAAGGGGTTAAGTATTCCCTAGGGAGGCATTTCCAACTGGGGGGGGGGGGCGGGGACTATCTGGAGGAATAGAGAGAGCGACGTTCCTGATCACTATAAACAGCAGATCTCTCTCTATGGCAGGGAAGGTGTTAACACTAGGGGGGTGATCAAAGGGTTAAGTGTTCCCTAGGGGGGGTTTCTAACTGGGAGGGGACTGACTGGAGGAGAGAGATCACTAGGAACAGCAGATCTTTCTACTTCCCCGTCAGAACGTTACATTGACAGATCCACGTTCTGGCTCTCTGAGGAGCGATCATCTCCAGCGTCACGCCACGGGGCGTGCACTCTCGCGCTCCTCCTATAGCTATTAAAAGCGCCGACATACAATGAGGGTGATTCGCGCAGCCGTGCCAACCTGTCGGGTCGGCAAGTCGTTGAGAGGTTAAAAAAAAAACCGTGCAGTTTGGTGCGCATGTTTGCATTTTCCATTAACCATAAACGGCAGCGATGTGCGTCCGGTAAACGGCAGTGCGTTTTTGTGTGCGTGGGGAAAGCGTGCGATTTTGCGCTCGTAGTGTGAGCCGAGCCTTAGATAAATATCTAATCTTCGTTTTCCTCCGGACTCCCTTTGTAGTCGGGATGGTCAGACACCCAGCAGGATGTGTAGAGACACGGAGGATCTGTAGATAACGCTCCTGTCCATGGTGACACCGGTGACCCCCGTTATCAGAGAGATAAGAGCGCACACATTCCTGCACACCTCCCGGCACCAAACTCTTCCGTCTCACACATCGGGATGTTTGGCTTTGATTAAACATTAATCAGAAATCAATTTGGGTTTTTGCAGAGTGGCGATAGATTGGCGCCCTCCCGCCACGGCAAACACTGGCGTTTGTTAGACCTGAATAAATAAAAGTCTTGGCCGAGGAGGACGCATGTCAAACAGAGACGTGGTGGAAGGATCGTGACGTTGTTCGTTGAGTGGTAAATAAATAAATACAGTTATCAGAACCGCTTTGTGTGCGCAAATCTGATCTAAAGGGAAGCCGTTCATCAAAGAGTTAGAAATACGCTCACCGGACACTTTATTAGGTACACAAGCCAAAGAATTGGAAAAAATACCGCGCTAAACTAAATAAAGTGATTTAAGTAAATTGCTGCCAGTACCAAAGAATTGTGGATACAAAATTGGAAAAGTGTTTTAGATATGGGGTACAGCGCTAAAAAATTAGTACTGATGATACCCAAAACTTCTGAGAGAAAATGGGAAAACAAGCAACATAGATGTGCGAGAAAATACGTATGCGAAAAGCAATGTTCCAAAAACAAGCATATATAGAAAATAACAGTGGGATAAAGAATAAACTATTTAAATAGATGGATAGATAAGTGAACGTGACAATCCACTATATACGATACAAAAGTCCCAATAATCAACAACTGAATGTGTATGAATCCAGATTTCCAAGGACATAGTTGAGCATACAGCTTTTTCTTAGGAACAGTAACAGTTGGCGAGCCAGCCGGAGAAGGAATTTGCAGGTGACCCTGAGAATCCAAAATGAGGAGCTTGAGACGATCTGAGAATTTCTGATAACCAATTTTCTGAGATACTATTGAGTGTTCGATCTACTGCATACACCCAGCTTTAGCCACGAGGGAGACTTTAAACACCCCAGGCGCATACTGACCACTGTGATTGTGGTCACAGCTTCTGGTAAGGAGACTGCATCACTAACACTTTAGATGTTCCCCTTGGTGGAAGGAGTGTGTTTTCTGGCTTTACTACACAGTCTATATATACACTGTGTGTGTGTATATATTCTCTCTCTCTCTCTCCCTCTCTCTCCCCCCCGCCCTCTCTCTCTCTCTCCCCCCCGCCCTCTCTCTCTCCCCCCACCCACTCTCTCTCCCCCCTGCCCTCTCTCTCTCCCCCCTGCCCTCTCTCTCTCCCCCTGCTCTTTCTCTCTCCCCCTGCTCTCTTTCTCTCTCCTCCCCTCCCCCCCTCGCCCCTCCTCCGCTCTCCCTCTCTCTCCCCCCCTCTCGCCAACGCCCTCTCTCTCTCTCCCCTGCCCTCTCTCTCTCCCCCCCCTCTCTCTCCCCCGCCCCCTCTCTCTCTCCCCCTCTGTCTCTCTCCCCTCGCCTCTCTCCCCCTCCCTCTCCCCCGCCCTCTCTCTCTCCCTCATCCCCCTGCCTCTCTCTCTCTCCATCCCCCCGCCTCTCTCTTCTCTCCCTCTCCCCCCCTCTCTCTCTCCTCCCTCCCCTCCCCCCGCCTCTCTCTCTCCGCAGTCCCTCTCCCCCCGCCTCTCTCTCTCTCTCCCCTCTCCCCCCGCCTCTCGCTCCTCTCTCTCCCTCACCCCCCCGCTTTCCCTCTCTCTCTCTCCCCTGCCCTCTCTCCCCCCGCCTCTCTCGCTCTCTCTCTCAACCGCTCTCTCCTCCCTCCCCTGCCCTCTCTCTCTCTCTCTCCCTCTCCCCCCGCCCTCCTCTCTCTCTCCCCCCCCCTCTCTCTCCCTCTCTCTCTCTCTCTCGGCTCTCCCGCTCTCTCTCCCTCTCTCTCTCTCCCCCCCCGCCCTCTCTCTCTCTCTCCCCTCACCTCTCTCTCCCTCCTCTCTCTCTCTCCCCCCCCCTCTCTCTCTCCGTCTCATCCCGCCCTCTCTCTCTCCTCTCTCTCTCTCCCCCCGCCCTCTCTCTCTCGTCCCCCCCGCCCCTCTCTCTCTCCCCCCCGCCCTCTTCTCTCTTCTTCCCCCCGCCTCTCTCTCTCTCCCGCTCTCTCTTCCCCCCGCCTCTCTCTCCCCGCCTCTCTCTCTCTCTCTCCCCCGCCTCTCTCTTCCTCTTCCTCTCCCCCACCCCTCTCTCTCTCTCTCTCTCTCCTCTCCCTCCTCTCCCCGCCTCTCTCTCTCTCTCCTCTCTCCCCCGCCTCTCTCTCTCCCCCTCTCTCTCTCTCTCTCACCCGCCCTCTCTCTCTCTCTCCCCCGCCTCTCTCTCTCTCTCTCCCCGCCCTCTCTCTCCTCCCCCGCCTGTCTCTCCTCCCCCGCCCTCTCACTCTCTCTCTCCTCTCCCTCTCACTCCCCGCCCTCTCTCTCCTCTCTCCCCTGCCCTCTTTCCTCTCTCCTCCCCTGCCCTCTCTCTCTCTCTCTTTCTCTCATCCCTGCCCCTCTCCCTCTCTCTCCCCCGCCTCTCCTCTCTCTCTCCCCCCGCCTCTCTCCTCCCTCTCCCCCCGCCTCTCTCTCTCTCCCACTCTCTCTATCTCTCTCTCCCACCTCTCTATCTCTCTCTCCCACTCTCTCTCTCTTCTCTCTCCTCTCCTCTCCCCCCCTCTCTCCCTCTCTCTCTCCCCCGCCTCTCTCCCTCTCTCTCTCCCCCGCCTCTCTCTCTCTCGCTCTCTCTCTCTCTCTCTCACCTCTCCCCGCTCTCTCTCTCTCACCCACTCTCTCTCTCTCCCACTCTCTCTCTCTCCCCACTCTCTCTCTCCCCCGCTCTCTCCTCCCCCGCCTCTCTCTCCCCCGCCTCTCTCTCTCTCTCCCTCCCCGCCTCTGTCTCTCTCTTTCTCTCTCTCCCCTCCCCCGCCTCTCTCGCTCTCTCTCGTCCCCCTGCCCTCTCTCCCCTCTCCCCCGCCTCTCTCTCCTCTCTCTTCCCCCCCCCCGTCCTCTCTTTCTCCCCCTCTCTTTCTCCTCTATTTTTTTTAATATATATTATATTTCTTTATTATTTATACATTTTATAATATATATATATATATATATAACATGTATAAATAGAGATTATTTTAATACATTATATAATTTTTTATTATTTATACATTTTATAATATATATATATATATAATTATAAAATGTATAAATAATAAAAAAATATATAATGTATTAAAATAATCTCTATCAAAATTACATATAAACCCTTATTTAATGAGATGGATGCAAATGAAAAGATTGCAATTTTTTTCTTAACATTTTATGAAGTATTGAAAACTTTTTTTTTGGTACTTGTATAGCGGTGTCAATTTACATATTGATTGAAAATATCTCTAGTTCCATTTAAATTCTAACTTTGCATAATTCAGTGTTTTGTCTTTTTTTATTATTGAATAATTTTTGGGAAGTGTCGTGCATTATACACATGTTGTGTGTCGGTCACATTTCGTATATTGATAGTATTTCAGGCTTCCCCCTGACAGAAGGAAGTCATAGATCAAACGCTGTCATCATATTCTGCAGAGATTTGGGGGCGGGACACAGACCACACTGCTCTAGCGCTGCCACTCGTGTTGGACACTTCCGATGATGTGGTCTTGTGATTTTATTAGGAATCTGCTAAAATAATATTTTTGAGAAAAAAAAATTGCTTTTGGGCGGTTCTTCCGGATTGTTCAGATGTTTGCACTGAAAAGGCAGTTTAGTTTATAAAAACAAAAAAAAAAGTTACTAAAGTTTATAAAAACAAAATAAGTTTCCGTTTTTTCATTGGCTGTATCTGTTTGTTTTGCACACATTTTGTGGAGCTGCCGAGTGCTTGGCGAGGACCAGAAATAACTGCCGGGTACCTGGACACTGGTACAGTCTGGGCTCATTCCCACCTGTGCGACTTTTAGTGCGTTTTTTGAAGCATGACAGTCCGGTTTACCACTCAGTGACGGAGGGTAATACAAATGTTAAGGCCTCAACACAATTTTGCAAATTTGATGTGTATTTGTAAATCTGTACATATCATCACAACTACTCAGTGTATCCAGGAGGATTATCCACTTATGGACCACCCACTACGTGTATACTGCGACAGAGCGGCCGGCTGCGCATCCGTGTATGGATACAATGTATTATAGAATGGATCCGGTATGGATACAATGTATTTAGAATGGATCCGGTATGGATACAATGTATTATAGAATGGATCCGGTATGGATACAATGTATTATAGAATGGATCCGGTATGGATACAATGTATTTAGAATGGATCCGGTATGGATACAATGTATTATAGAATGGATCCGGTATGGATACAATGTATTTAGAATGGATCCGGTATGGATACAATGTATTTAGAATGGATCCAGTATGGATAAAATGTATTATAGAATAGATCCTGTATGGATGCAATGTATTATAGAATGGATCCGGTGTGGATACAATGTATTATAGAATGGATCCGGTATGGATACAATGTATTATAGAATGGATCCGGTATGGATACAATGTATTATAGAATGGATCCGGTATGGATACAATGTATTATAGAATGGATCTGGTATGGATACAATGTATTATAGAATGGATCTGGTATGGATACAATGTATTATAGAATGGATCTGGTATGGATACAATGTATTATAGAATGGATCTGGTATGGATACAATGTATTATAGAATGGATCCTGTATGGATACAATGGATCCGGTATGGATACAATGTATTATAGAATATTATTATACAGGATTTATATAGCGCCAACAGTTTGCGCAGAGCTTTACGACATCAGGCAAGACAGTACAGTTACAATACAATACAGGAGGGATCAGAGGGCCCTGCTTGTTAGAGCTTACAATCTAGTAGGGAGGGTTAAGTGGAACGAAGGGTAGTAGCTGTGGGGGGTGATCAGCTGGACAAAATGAAAATACAGTTGTTGGGTGTGGGTAGGATAGGCTTCTCTGAGGAGGAGGGTTTTCATGGATCCTCTAAAAGCTGATAGAGAAGGAGATAGATGAACAGATTGGGGTAAGGAGTTCCATAGGCTTGGAAAGGCTCTGGAAAAGTCCTGGAGACGAGCATGGGAGGAGGTGATGAGAGAGCTAGAGAGCAGGAGGTCTTGAGAAGAACGAAAAATAGATCCAGTATGGACAATGTATTATAGAAGAGATCCGGTGTGAATACAATGTATTATAGAATGGATCCAGTATGGATATAATGTATTCTAGAATGGATCCGGTGTGGATACAATGTATTATAGAATGGATCCGGTGTGGATACAATGTATTATAGAATGGATCCGGTGTGGATTACAATGTATTATAGAATGGATCCGGTGGAAACAATGTATTATTGTCACATCTAATAATTGATAAGTTGCATTATATTACAAATTTTGGTTTTGGGTTTAATTCTGCTTTAAATGTTGCAAATGATAGAAATAATAAAGTATGACGGCTCCGGATCTGTACTGGTGAGGGCGGCGCTGCGTTGTTTCTGTACAGAATGCTGTGAGTGGGGTGCAGGATGAAGCTGCTTCTCTCTCCCTCTCTCTCTTTCTCTCTCTCTCTCTCCCCCTCTCTCTCTCCCCCTCTCTCTCTCCCCCTCTCCCCCCCTCTCCCCCTCTCTCCCCTCTCTCCCCCTCTCCTCCCCCCTCTCCCCCTCTCCCTCCCCCCCTCTCTCCCCCTCTCTCCTCCCCTCTCTCTCCTCCCCCCCCTCTCCCCCTCTCCCTCTCTCTCTCTCTCCATCCTCCTCTCTCCCTCCCTCCCCCCTCTCCTCCCCTCCTCCCTCTCTCCCCCTCTCTCCCCTCTCCCCCCCTCTCTCCTCCCCCTCTCTCTCTCTCTCTCTCCCTCTCTCTCCCTCTCTCTCTCTCCCTCTCTCCCCTCTCTCTCCCTCTCTCCCCTCTCTCCCTCTCTCTCCCCCTCTCTCTCCCCCCCTCTCTCTCTCCCCCTCTCTCTCCCTCCCTCTCTCCTCTCTCCCCCCTCTCCCTCCCTCTCCTCCTCTCTCCATCCCCTCTCTCTCTCCCCCTCTCTCTCTCCTCCCCTCTCTCTCCCCTCTCTCTCTCCCTCTCTCTCTCTCCCCTCTCTCTCTCCCCTCTCTCTCTCCCCTCTCTCTCCCCCTCTCTCCCCCCCTCTCCCCCCCTCTCTCTCTCTTCTCTCTCTCGGCATAATCCTCCCCGGCAGTGAAGGAGTTAACCCCTCCCTGCCTCCCCTCCTTTCTACAATAAAGAGGTTGTTTACTCCTTTCTGCTCTGAATAACATATCAATCACGAGACCCCCACCTACTTGTCTCCAATTGGCTGCAGTAAAATCCCCACCCCGGCTGCCCCCTCCATTGGCTGAAGGTTGCGTCTGTCGCTGTGGCATCCTATAAAGGTGCAGCATGGAGCAGACACCATCCATTCCCTCCAGGCTGGGACAGCGGAGGACGCTCTGTGTGTGTCGCCCCGGCTAGGACGACAGGCTGTGCCCTGAGCTCTGCGTCCAGTGCCCCCCCATTCTTTCCCGGGCTGTGTGCTGCCATTGCAGTGTATTGCTCGGAGGAGGGGGGGGGGGGTCCTCCATACACACACACACACACACACACACTATTCCTCACCCGTCTGTGGAAACTACAGACATGTGCTGATCATCGTCTACCCTGAGCACATGGAGGGTGGGGGGGGGGGGGGCTGCTGTATAAGATCCAATGGAGGGAAGGGGGGGCTGCCGTATAAGATCCAATGGAAGGAGGGGGGGCTGCCGTATGAGATCCAATGGAGGGAGGGGGGCTGCCATGTGAGATTTAATGGAGGGTGCATGAGATGGCACATGGGGGGGGTGGGGGTTGTTTACGAAGACTGGAGCACACAGAATCTGGTGCAGCTGTGCATAGCAACCAATCAGCTTCTAGCTTTAGCTTGCTCCATTAAATAAATAAAATTAAAAATGTAGTTTCCAAACACTAAATGATTGGTGTCACAGTTGCTCGTGTCCTCAACCGAAATGCCAAGCCATCAAAACAGCTGGCGTCATAGTTGATCACATGTGCACCTGCAAATCGCAGGATAAGATGGCAGCTTCCTCGGCTATAAAGGACGGGAGGGTTCAATTGCCCAAAACAAAACAGACGCATCCAAGGCATGCCATGAATGGTGCACAACAAAATAGTGAAGCGCTGCTGTGCGTCCGAATAAACGGACAGCAAATAAAGTAACCACTTTAACCAATAGGATTTGTTCTACAAGAGAGTCGGGGTGCCGGCATCGCCCCCGTATATCCACCAGAAGTCCCGGGATGTACCGAACGTCCCATCCTCTCTCTCTCTCTCTCTCTCTCTCTCTCTCTCTCTCTCTCTCTCTCTCTCTCTCTCTCTCTCTCTCTCTCTCTCTCTCTCTCTCTCTCCCCTCTCCCCTCTCCCCTCTCCCCCCTCCCCTCCTCCCTTCTCTCTCCTTTCCCCCTCGCCCCTCCTTCCCCTCTCTCTCTCTCTCTCTTTCTCCCTCTCTCTCCCCCTCTCTTCCCTCTCTTTCTCCCCCCCTCTCTCTCTCTCTCCTCTCTCTCTCTCTCTGTCTTTCCCCTCTCGCCCCCCTCTCTCTCTCTCTCTCTCTCTCTCTCTCTCTCTCTCTCTCTCTCTCTCTCTCTCAATTCAAATAAGCTTTATTGGCAGGACCAAATACATGTTGGCATTGCCAAAGCAGTACAGTTTGTATAAGAAAAGGGGGGAGGGGGCTAATATAAAGGGGAATGGACATAAGTCTGTGAAAGGACGAAGTCCTCAGTTTCTCATGTCCCTCTCAGTCGGTGACACGCTGTCACATATTGGGCAGCTTTCTTCACTATTGGTTCTTCTTCTCCCAGTAGAAATTGGAGTTTCCTCTTCTCTTCTGTGGTGTTGAAGTCCGGGATGAGAGCGGAGAGTCTCTGGAAGTGAGTGTCCCTCACTGATGAGTACTTGGGGCAATGTAGCAGGAAGTGTTCCTCATCCTCCGGGACCCCCTGGTCACATTGCTGGCACAGTCTCCTCTCCCTGGGCTTGTAGGTCTGTCTGTGCCGTCCTAATTCCATTTCCAGGCTGTGGGCGCTCAGTCTGTACAGGCTCATAGTCTGCCTGTCTTTGGGGTCTTTTAGCACCTCCAGGTAGGGGGCCAGTTTGTAGTCTCTCTGCAGTGATTGGTAAATTGTTAGTTTTTTGGAGTTTATTTCGTATCTCCATTCTCCAACATGTTTTTCTTTGGAGTTATCCATTATGTTTTTTATGTGAGATTTTGTCAGGCCGCATTGTTGAGAGTTTGGGATAGACAAGGTGTTGATGAGTTGTTGCAGGCCACACGGCTTGGACTGGTTCTTACTCTCTCACTCCCCTCTCTCTCTCTCTCTCACTCCCCTCTCTCTCCCTCCCCTCTCTCTCTCTCTCTCTCTCTCTCTCTCTCTCTCTCCCCCTCTCTCTCTCCCCTCTCTACCCCCTCTCTCTCACTCCCCTCTCACTCCCCTCTCTCTCACTCCCCTCTCTCCCCCCTCTCACTCCCCTCCCTCTCCCTCTCCCTCTCTCTCCCCCTCTCTCTCACTCCCCTCTCCCTCCCCTCACCTCCCCTCTCTCTCCTCTCTCTCTCTCTCTCTCCCCCTCTCTCTCTCTCTCTCTCTCCCCCTCTCCTCCCCTCTCTCTCCTCTCTCCCCTCTCTCCCCCTCTCACTCCTCTCCCTCTCCCTCTCTCTCTCTCTCTCTCTCTCTCTATCTATCTATCTATATATAGACACACGTCATAGGGCCGAAACAACTAATCGATTATGAAAATAGCTGTCAACTATTTTCATAATCGATTAATCGGCCAGTTGATTAGTTGGCCTGCATATAGAATGCATTATTTGTTTACATATCAGGAAATACAAGTGCAGCAGACATACAGCTCAGTACACCATCCATACATGACAGTAAGTGCCTGAGAATTTGTGAAAGTGTGAGGAGCAATGCCTCATGGGACATGTAGTCCTGGGCAGGAAGTGAGTGGTTCTAAAGGCCGACGTTTTTTTACCTTGCTCTAGCGGGCGCTCTATACTATACTTTGCAGCTTGCTATTGAGGCACTCTGAAGGCAGGAGGAGCCAGAAGCATCGGTGAGGGACCCCAGAAGTGGAGGATCTGGGCTGCTCTGTGCAAAACCATTACACAGAGCAGGTAAGTATAACAAGTATGGTTATAAAAAAAAAAATCACTTTAAAGACTCTGTGCAGGGAAAATCAGCATCTGAACCCAGAGAAAGTGGAGGTAATAGAAGGCATTACAATTACTGTAGTTGGTTATTTATATTTACCACTGCATGTGGATATTTAAGAATACATTTTTTTTTATTTACATATTAAGTAAATTGTACACCACACTTTTTTTTTAAGATTATCTGATTATCCGATTAGTCGAAACAATAAATCGGCCAACTAATCGATTATGAAAATAATCGTTGCAGCCCTAGTCATATATATATATATATATATATATATATATATATATATATATATATATATATAATATATTATACACGCATATATATATATTCATATAAATACACACACACACCTGTTTGTACCAATACACCACCTGACTATTTGCAGTGACCTGAATTGGGATTGTATTCCAGCAGTGAAGACGGATTATATTGCTGGTGAAAGAAGAGCGACACATAAATTATTAGTGACAGAGGTGGATGGAAAATCTGGTGTGGGTTCAGCGTGGAACTGACCCTGTATAGGCAGATCCTCCCCCCCCCCCCCCCCCCCCCCGGCCCCCCCCCCCGCATAGACGCATAGACGTGTGCTTTGTATGTAACTCGTGCTATTTATAGTGAGCCTAGTTATAGTGACCAAACGGAAGAATGACGATCCCGAGATGTTGCTGTGTGAACATTGTATTCAGAAATCTGCGTTGTAATGGCGAGGGCTCGTTTACGTTAATGATGCCCTCTGAAGACTGATCTGCGATGGATTGCTTTTCAGAGGGAGAGTTTGACAGGTGGTGAGAAGGAGAGGAAGTGTCACCTTTTTCACTTTGTTTTTAACCGTAAACGCTTGCACCACCGTGCTGCCACGACTTGTATTGCACGCGGTTGCGGTGTGTCCCCTATGTGTTTGAATAGGTTGGGTTCCTCTGTGTGCTATCAGAATACAATGGCATCAGTGGGATATCTGTCCATCTGCGCCGTTTGGAGGGGATGGAGAAATCTGGTAAATTTTTCGATGTATAATCTGCTTTATGGTGATTCATGATCCCTGGGATTCCTAATGAGTCATTTCCTCATTAGTGTAATTATGCGGGTTCCTCAGCAATGACTAATATGTAACCTGATGTTCACAGTGGGACTATACATTGAAGTATGCACCCTTCAGCCAGGGTTCTATCTGTCCCTAATTGGGCGGCGGGGGGCTGTATATAACGGAGATCATCAAAAAAATCATTATACTGGACGTATACCGCCGTCAAAGGGTTTTGTTTTTGCTTTTTTGGACGTATGGGTCCCTTAGGTGAAAATTACTTGGACTTCCTATCTGGTTTGCACAATGGAAAGGAAAGGGAAGTGTCCCATTAGATTTCTCAGCAATTCCTGTTCTTGTTAATATCGTCAGAGAGGCGAGCCGTGTACTCAACCTGTCTGGATTGGCTGAGAGGACCTTCATGTTCTCAACCTGTCTAGATTGTCGGAGAGGAGATCTATTTATGCAACCTCTCTAGGTTGGCTGAGAGGTGCTCCATGTACTTAACCTGTCTAGATTGGCTGAGAGGAGAGCCATGTACTTAACCTGTCTAGATTGGCTGAGAGGAGAGCCATGTACTCAACCTGTCTAGATTGGCTGAGAAGAGAGCCATGTACTCAACCTGTCTAGATTGGCTGAGAAGAGAGCCATGTACTCAACCTGTCTAGATTGCAGAGAGGAGGGCCATGTACTTAACCTGTCTAGTTTGACTGAGGAGAGCCATGTACTCAACCTGTCTAGATTGGCCGAGAGGAGAGCCATGTACTCAACCTGTCTAGATTGGCCGAGAGGAGAGCCATGTACTCAACCTGTCTAGATTGGCCGAGAGGAGAGTCATGTACTCAACCTTGATTGTCAGAAGCGAACCATGTACTCAACCTGTCTAGATTGACCGAGAGGAGAGTCATGTACTCAACCTGTCTTGATTGGCCGAGAGGAGAGTCATGTACTCAACCTGTCTTGATTGGCCGAGAGGAGAGTCATATACTCAACCTGTCTAGATTGGCCGAGAGGAGAGCCATGTACTCAACCTGTCTTGATTGGCCGAGAGGAGAGTCATGTACTCCACCTGTCTAGATTGGCCGAGAGGAGAGTCATGTACTCAACCTTGATTGTCAGAAGCGAGCCATGTACTCAACCTGTCTAGATTGGCCGAGAGGAGAGTCATGTACTCAACCTGTCTAGATTGGCCGAGAGGAGAGCCATGTACTCAACCTGTCTAGATTGGCTGAGAGGAGAGCCATATACTCAACCTGTCTTGATTGTCAGAGGAGAGTCATGTACTCAACCTGTCTAGATTGGGCGAGAGGAGAGCCATGTACTCAACCTGTCTAGATTGGCCGAGAGGAGAGCCATGTACTCAACCTGTCTAGATTGGCTGAGAAGAGAGCCATGTACTCAACCTGTCTAGATTGGCTGAGAAGAGAGCCATGTACTCAACCTGTCTAGATTGCAGAGAGGAGGGCCATGTACTTAACCTGTCTAGTTTGACTGAGGAGAGCCATGTACTCAACCTGTCTAGATTGGCCGAGAGGAGAGCCATGTACTCAACCTGTCTAGATTGGCCGAGAGGAGAGTCATGTACTCAACCTGTCTAGATTGGCCGAGAGGAGAGCCATGTACTCAACCTGTCTAGATTGGCCGAGAGGAGAGTCATGTACTCAACCTTGATTGTCAGAAGCGAACCATGTACTCAACCTGTCTAGATTGACCGAGAGGAGAGTCATGTACTCAACCTGTCTTGATTGGCCGAGAGGAGAGTCATGTACTCAACCTGTCTTGATTGGCCGAGAGGAGAGTCATATACTCAACCTGTCTAGATTGGCCGAGAGGAGAGCCATGTACTCAACCTGTCTAGATTGGCTGAGAGGAGAGCCATATACTCAACCTGTCTTGATTGGCCGAGAGGAGAGTCATGTACTCCACCTGTCTAGATTGGCCGAGAGGAGAGTCATGTACTCAACCTTGATTGTCAGAAGCGAGCCATGTACTCAACCTGTCTAGATTGGCCGAGAGGAGAGTCATGTACTCAACCTGTCTAGATTGGCCGAGAGGAGAGCCATGTACTCAACCTGTCTAGATTGGCTGAGAGGAGAGCCATGTACTCAACCTGTCTTGATTGTCAGAGGAGAGTCATGTACTCAACCTGTCTAGATTGGGCGAGAGGAGAGCCATGTACTCAACCTGTCTAGATTGGCCGAGAGGAGAGCCATGTACTCAACCTGTCTAGATTGGCCGAGAGGAGAGTCATGTACTCAACCTGTCTAGATTGGCCGAGAGGAGAGCCATGTACTCAACCTGTCTAGATTGGCCGAGAGGAGAGCCATGTACTCAACCTGTCTAGATTGGCCGAGAAGAGAGCCATGTACTCAACCTGTCTAGATTGGCCGAGAGGAGAGCCATGTACTCAACCTGTCTAGATTGGCCGAGAGGAGAGCCATGTACTCAACCTGTCTAGATTGGCCGAGAGGAGAGCCATGTACTCAACCTGTCTAGATTGGCCGAGAGGAGAGCCATGTACTCAACCTGTCTAGATTGGCCGAGAGGAGAGCCATGTACTCAACCTGTCTAGATTGGCCGAGAGGAGAGCCATGTACTCAACCTGTCTAGATTGGCTGAGAGGAGAGCCATGTACTCAACCGGTCTAGATTGTCAGAGGAGAGTCATGTACTCAACCTGTCTAGATTGGCTGAGAGGAGAGCCATGTACTCAACCTGTCTAGATTGGCTGAGAGGAGAGCCATGTACTCAACCTGTCTAGATTGGCTGAGAGGAGAGCCATGTACTCAACCGGTCTAGATTGTCAGAGGAGAGTCATGTACTCAACCTGTCTAGATTGGCTGAGAGGAGAGCCATGTACTCAACCTGTCTAGATTGTCAGAGGAGAGTCATGTACTCAACCTGTCTAGATTGGCCGAGAGGAGAGCCATGTACTCAACCTGTCTAGATGGCTCGGAAAATGTGACGGACGTGATTCCTGTTAAATACTGTTTGACCGAATCCTTAAAATACTTCTTCTTGGCCTTCTATTTCTTTCTTGGATTGTCGGCCAAGTGCTCTCGATTTAAAAAAAGAAAGCTCTAATTTCTAATGCCTTGCGACATTTTGATTTATGAGAGGATGTTTTGTCGGATTTCCCCGTGCTGTAAAGTGGAGTATTCACAACTCGCATTCCTTTCCATTCTCCGTTCCTTTATGACCCGCTTATTCAGGATGTCGAAGAGTTTTCTGGTTTAAGCCCGAAGGCAAATAAAAAGCAGAGCTCTCCATCGCACATTCCATGGCCTCCTACAGACCGGGACATGGGAATCGCATGTAAACACTACAAATATATTTACTTATTGATTTCCTTCCCGAGGAGCCGGGCCCCGCGATAACAAGCAGAGGTTATTAACTGGAGCAAGACAGGTGGGCAGATGGGAAGGAAAGCCATGTGGTGGTCCTACATGACCAGTAATGGAGCCAACCAGGAATAAGTACACAGCCGAGCAGTTGGAGGTCATTCTCCTGCAGATGTAGCAGTTAGAGGGTTGAAGCAAACCATTTGCGACTGGCAGGGGTGCTTACAATGATCAGCTTTTATGTAAAAATGTTTATCCCAAAAGGAAAAGCAGAAATCTGTTTTGCTTTTTGGGTTTTAATACTGTTTTAAAAGGTGACACACTGCTTTCTTGTTTGTCACAATGTTTTGTTGTCGACATTGACTGTTAAAGCGGATGAAAGCGCCGTGTTTTTCTCTGTCCGCTGGTGGATGGGATTGAATTGTGTCTTGTCCCAATCAGTCAGCACACACACACTATTTATATATATATATATATATATATATATATATATATATATATATATATATATATTCATACACACATATACATATATTATTATGTGTGTGTGATATATATATATATATATATATATATATATATATATATATATATATATATATATATATATATGTGTATACACATTTATATATAATGTGTGTAATACATTTTAAACTATCTTTAGATTTTTACTCCAAAAGCATTTTATCAAAATAACATTTGATTAAAAAAAAATCGGATTTTAAATCGGAAAGATGGGATTTTAAATCGGAAAGATGGGATTTTAAATCGGAAAGATGGGATTTTAAATCGGAAAGATGGGATTTTAAATCGGAAAGATGGGATTTTAAATCGGAAAGATGGGATTTTAAATCGGAAAGATGGGATTTTAAATCGGAAAGATGGGATTTTAAATCGGAAAGATGGGATTTTAAATCGGAAAGATGGGATTTTAAATCGGAAAGATGGGATTTTAAATCGGAAAGATGGGATTTTAAATCGGAAAGATTGGATTTTAAATCGGAAAGATTGGATTCGAAGTCTAAAAGATCGTCCTTAAATATAAGAAATCGGATTTAACCACTTAAATACCGGGCTTTAAAACCCACCTCCTTCCCGGGCCTATTCTGGCACTTCTCTCCTACATGTACAAATCATCATTCTTTTGCTAGAAAATTACTCGGAACCCCCAAACATTATATATGTTTTTTTAGCAGACGCCCTAAGGAATAAAATGGCGGTCATTGCAACTTTTTTTATCTTGCACCCTATTTGCGCAATAATTTTTCAAACGGCTTTTTTTTGTAAAAAAAAAATGGTTTCATAAATTAAAAAATAACAAAACAGTAACGTTAGCCCAATTTTTTGGTAAAATATGAAAGATGATGTTACGCCGAGTAAATAGATACCTAACATGTCATGCTATAAAATTGCGTACACTCATGGAATGGCGCCAAACTTTGTTACTTAAAAATCGCC
>CM056051.1:16192398-16364898 GCA_029574335.1 Rana kukunoris
GCCCAGTGTAAGGGATGACACCTGTGGGGGGCCCAGTGTAAGGGGTGACACCTGTGGGGGGTGGCCCAGTGTAAGGGGTGACACCTGTGGGGGGGGCCCAGTGTAAGGGATGACCCCTGTGGGGGGCCCGGTGGAAGGGATGACCCCTGTGGGGGGCCCACATGTTCTCTTTTCCTCCGATGGAATTCCGATATGACTTTGGTAGGACAAAGGTGTGATCTGTGTATAGGGCATAACAAACAAATGAGAACCGGAGATGTAATTGGGCCCATTGAGGGTTTTCGATGTAATTGTTCATTCTGAAGCCCTCTCTTCAGGTGTCCTCAGTAGGTAGAATTGAATTTTGTGTCCTCTTACACAATTTCAGGTCTCTAGGATGGAAGACGCATTTGCTCCCCCGTGCTTCCCCCCCCCCCCCCCCCCCCCCCCCCCCCCCCCCCCCCCCGAAGGCCAGAATGTTTACTGCAGGATTGGCAGACCAGTCAGTGTGGATTGTCTGTGGTAGACGAGGACGCGGGAAGACGGAGGAGATGGCAGTCTGGAACAATTGCTCCAGGATGCTTTGATGAGCCTCGAAGAAATCCGTCATTTCAACTTCCCATCAAACCGCCCAACACCCCCCCCCCCCTGTCCCGGAGTGAGCGCAGCCCGCGTGCAACATGCGCCCCAATTCTGCTCTGTGTACGAGTTCTAGACGAGTCAGCAACTACAACCACCACTCTGCACCCCAACCATGGACTCTATACGTCTTTGCCTCCATCGATGGTCTATGTATAGAGGGCACTTGCATAGAGGCTTGCAGTATAATATACAACATTCTTGTGGTTTTATAGTTTTCTGTTTGTTCACTTATGGGTGAGGAAGATGTATTGATAACGCACCAAATTATTGGAAGCTGTTAAAGGGTTAGGTGGTCTCCATTTTACTTACCTCCTGAAGCCTGGCTGAAAACTTCCAGCAATGGCATCATCCCATCCTGCCTCGTTACTAGGACATTGCTAAGACACTCCCAGCCGGTTCAAACCCCCGCTATAGGTGTAGTCCATTTTACGTACCTCCTCAAGACTGCTTGAACATTCCCAGCAATGGCATCATCCCATCCTGCCTCGTTGCTAGGACGTTGCTAAGACACTCCCAGCCATTACTGCTCACCTCCACCATCACAGGGGAGAGCTCTTTCTCCAGTTTAAACCCCTATGCATGCTCTCTGTCTTCCCCTGTTACAGAAGAAGACCGTGAACCGTGCATGTGGGGGGCGGGGGGGGGGATGAGGGCTTATTCCCTTGTGATGGTGGGGGGTGACCAATAACTGTGAACATCATGGCAACATCCTAGCGACAAGCCAGTATGGGATGTGCTGCCATCTGGGAGTTTTTCGTCCAGGCTTCAAGAGAGTATGTAAATGGGCCTACACCTATAGCAAGTTGTGTCATGGTGGTCTGCAAGGAGATAATGGACCACACATGTGCAGGGTTTGAGCGCTCGCTCCTGTGATGGTGTGAGTAAACGGTAACAGCTGAGACAGTCTTGGCAACGTCCTAGCAACAACGCAGGATGCCATCTCTGGGAGTTCTACCGGGTTCAGGAGGTACATTAATGACCTACACCTATGTCATGGTGATCTGCAAGGGAGGAGATAATGGACCACACATGTGCGGGGTTTGAGAACTCGCTCCTGTGATGTCGTGAGTAAATTATAACAGCTGGGTGTGTCTTGGCAACGTCTTAGCAACGACATGGGATGCCATCTCTGCTAGTTCTATCGGGTTCAGGAGGTATATAAATGGCCTACACCTATAGCAAGTTGTGTCATGGTGGTCTGAAACGTAGGAGATAATGGACCACACATGTGCAGGGTTTGAGAGCTCGCTCCTGTGATGGTGTGAGTAAACGGTAACAGCTGGCATAGTCTTGGCAACGTCCTAGCAACGACACAGGATGCCATCTCTGGGAGTTCTACCGGGTTCAGGAGGTACATTAATGGCCTACACCTATAGTCTACACCTATGTCATGGTGATCTGCAAGGGAGGAGATAATGGACCACACATGTGCGGGGTTTGAGAGCTCGCTCCTGTGATGTCGTGAGTAAATTATAACAGCTGGGTGTGTCTTGGCAACGTCTTAGCAACGACACAGGAGGCCTATAGCAAGGGGCTTTATCCAACTTTTTTTTGGTAAAGGTGAACTAACCCTTTAAGGCAGGGTGGTCTCAAACTGACAGCCCTCCAGCTGTTGCGAAACTACAAGTTCCATGAGGCATTGCAAGGCTGACAGTTACAAGCATGACTCCCACAGGCAGAGGCATGATGGGACTTGTAGTTTCACAACAGCTGGAGAGGGCCACCAGTTTTGAGACCTAAGGAGACAACCTTAGACTTAAAGAAGTGTTATTTTCAATCTTTTTTTTTTTCTGTTCTTTTTCTTCCGCTTTAAGTGACCCTGTGTCTGTAATCTAAAGCTTTGGAAACATCTTGAGTCATTGTTATACTGCAGACACACCCGGCCGTATTATTTTGGATTGTGTCTTTGTTATTCTGCCAGCTTTAGCCTTTTAGGAACTATTTACCAGCCTCTCGCTGCATTCCTCATCCACGCACTTCACTAACAAATTAAAGCTGAACTCCAGATAATACTTTATAAGCTGTTACAGCAACAGTCTATTTGTTTTTTGTACATAAAGCTGATCATTGTAAGCACCCGTCAGTGGTAAATGGTTTATCTTAACCCTCTAACTGCCATCTTTACTGGACAGCTTGGTCTGGTAAAGGAAGTTGGGGAAAAAAAAACAGACGAAAAAAAGAAAACCAATGCAGCCACCACATCTAAGGGTCGGTAAACTTCAATACAATGTTTTTTTTTAAATTTAAAGTGTCACTAAAGGGAAAAAAAAATCTTTAAAATAACAAACTGTGCAATTCATTTTTTGCACAGAGTGGCCCCGATCCACTTCTTCTGGGGTCCCCCGCCGGCTGTCTCTGGTCCTCCCCGCAAGAACTCACCACAGTCATGCGAGAGAGTTCATAGCCGATCACTGTATCACTCGGCACGCCGCGTCACTGGATGTGATTGACAGCAGCACAAGCCAATTTCCGCGGACCCTTCCTCTACCCCCGCCTGAGGACACCCCCCTCCCCCACCCGTCCGCAGCCCCCTTACACTCCCACCCCCCCCCCCCCCTGTCCACAGCCCATTTCTCTCCCAACCCCCCCGTCCGCTGCCCCTTTCTCCCCCCCCAGTTCCTCGTCACCTTCCGCGGCCCCTTCCTCGTCGCCTTCCGCGGCCCCTTCCTCGTCGCCTTCCGCGGCCCCTTCCTCGTCGCCTTCCGCGGCCCCTTCCTCGTCGCCTTCCGCGGCCCCTTCCTCGTCGCCTTCCGCGGCCCCTTCCTCGTCGCCTTCCGCGGCCCCTTCCTCGTCGCCGTCCGCGGCCCCTTCTTCGTCACCGTCCGCGGCCCCTTCTTCGTCACCGTCCGCGGCCCCTTCTTCGTCACCGTCCGCGGCCCCTTCTTCGTCCCGTCCGCGGCCCCTTCTTCGTCACCGTCCGCGGCCCCTTCTTCGTCACCGTCCGCGGCCCCTTCTTCGTCACCGTCCGCGGCCCCTACTTCGTCACCGTCCGCGGCCCCTTCTTCGTCACCGTCCGCGGCCCCTTCTTCGTCACCGTCCGCGGCCCCTTCTTCGTCACCGTCCGCGGCCCCTTCTTCGTCACCGTCCGCGGCCCCTTCTTCGTCACCACAGTCATGCGAGAGAGTTCATAGCCGATCACTGTATCACTCGGCACGCCGCGTCACTGGATGTGATTGACAGCAGCACAAGCCAATTTCCGCGGACCCTTCCTCTACCCCCGCCTGAGGACACCCCCCTCCCCCACCCG
This sequence comes from Rana kukunoris, assembly GCA_029574335.1. Classification (NCBI taxonomy): domain Eukaryota; kingdom Metazoa; phylum Chordata; class Amphibia; order Anura; family Ranidae; genus Rana; species Rana kukunoris. The sequence goes on from CM056051.1 coordinate 16,196,267, forward strand.
TCCGCAGCCCCCTTACACTCCCACCCCCCCCCCCCCCCTGTCCACAGCCCATTTCTCTCCCAACCCCCCCGTCCGCTGCCCCTTTCTCCCCCCCCAGTTCCTCGTCACCTTCCGCGGCCCCTTCCTCGTCGCCTTCCGCGGCCCCTTCCTCGTCGCCTTCCGCGGCCCCTTCCTCGTCGCCGTCCGCGGCCCCTTCTTCGTCACCGTCCGCGGCCCCTTCTTCGTCACCGTCCGCGGCCCCTTCTTCGTCGCCGTCCGCGGCCCCTTCTTCGTCGCCGTCCGCGGCCCCTTCTTCGTCGCCGTCCGCGGCCCCTTCTTCGTCGCCGTCCGCGGCCCCTTCTTCGTCGCCGTCCGCGGCCCCTTCTTCGTCGCCGTCCGCGGCCCCTTCTTCGTCGCCGTCCGCGGCCCCTTCTTCGTCGCCGTCCGCGGCCCCTTCTTCGTCGCCGTCCGCGGCCCCTTCTTCGTCGCCGTCCGCGGCCCCTTCTTCGTCGCCGTCCGCGGCCCCTTCTTCGTCGCCGTCCGCGGCCCCTTCTTCGTCGCCGTCCGCGGCCCCTTCTTCGTCGCCGTCCGCGGCCCCTTCCTCGTCGCCTTCCGCGGCCCCTTCCGCGGCCCCTTCTTCGTCACCGTCCGCGGCCCCTTCTTCGTCACCGTCAGCGGCCTCTTCTTCGTCACCGTCAGCGGCCCCTTCTTCGTCACCGTCCGCGGCCCCTTCTTCGTCACCGTCCGCGGCCCCTTCTTCGTCACCGTCCGCGGCCCCTTCTTCGTCACCGTCCGCGGCCCCTTCTTCGTCCCGTCCGCGGCCCCTTCTTCGTCACCGTCCGCGGCCCCTTCTTCGTCGCCGTCCGCGGCCCCTTCTTCGTCACCGTCCGCGGCCCCTACTTCGTCACCGTCCGCGGCCCCTTCTTCGTCACCGTCCGCGGCCCCTTCTTCGTCACCGTCCGCGGCCCCTTCTTCGTCACCGTCCGCGGCCCCTTCTTCGTCACCGTCCGCGGCCCCTTCTTCTTCGTCGCCGTCCGCGGCCCCTTCTTCTTCGTCGCCGTCCGCGGCCCTTCTTCTTCGTCGCCGTCCGCGGCCCCTTCTTCTTCGTCGCCGTCCGCGGCCCCTTCTTCTTCGTCGCCGTCCGCGGCCCCTTCTTCTTCGTCGCCGTCCGCGGCCCCTTCTTCTTCGTCGCCGTCCGCGGCCCCTTCTTCTTCGTCGCCGTCCGCGGCCCCTTCTTCGTCGCCGTCCGTTCTTCGCCGTCCGCGGCCCCTTCTTCGTCGCCGTCCGCGGCCCCTTCTTCGTCGCCGTCCGCGGCCCCTTCTTCGTCGCCGTCCGCGGCCCCTTCTTCGTCGCCGTCCGCGGCCCCTTCTTCGTCGCCGTCCGCGGCCCCTTCTTCGTCGCCGTCCGCGGCCCCTTCTTCGTCGCCGTCCGCGGCCCCTTCTTCGTCGCCGTCCGCGGCCCCTTCTTCGTCGCCGTCCGCGGCCCCTTCTTCGTCGCCGTCCGCGGCCCCTTCTTCGTCGCCGTCCGCGGCCCCTCTTCGTCGCCGTCCGCGGCCCCTTCTTCGTCGCCGTCCGCGGCCCCTTCTTCGTCGCCGTCGCGGCCCCTTCTTCGTCGCCGTCCGCGCCCCTTCTTCGTGGCCGTCCGCGGCCCCTTCTTCGTGCCGCCGTCCGCGGCCCCTTCTTCGTCGTCCGCGCCCCTTCTTTGTCGCCGTCCGCGGCCCCTTCCTCGTGGCCGTCCGCGGCCCCTTCCTCGTGGCCGTCCGCGGCCCCTTCCTCGTGGCCGTCCGCGGCCCCTTCCTCGTGGCCGTCCGCGGCCCCTTCCTCGTGGCCGTCCGCGGCCCCTTCCCCGTCGCCGTCCGCGGCCCCTTCCCCGTCGCCGTCCGCGGCCCTTTTCTCGTCCCATCTGTTGAGCTTTCTTCTTTCCCCCATCCACAGCCTCTTCCCTGACATCTTCCCCATCCTTTGCCTCTTCTGCTGCCCATTTCCTCCCCCCCCCCCCCCACGCACGTGGCTGGTACCCTGTCCACAGCCCCCTCCTCTTTGACCTGTCCATTGACGTGGCCCCTTCCTTTTAACCCCGTCGTCCGTCCGCGGCCCCGTGAAGTCGCACAGATGTCAGCCAAGTCACACTGACCTGCTATCTGCTATTTTAAAAAGTGTGATTTGGTGTGAACGGACTGTAAACCGGACTGGTCCTGTGCAGAGCTGCACTAGATTTTGCATATTTCAGTTTTAGCCACCCCCCCCCCCGCCCCCCACCAATGTGATAACCAACTCAAAAGGATAATAAACTGCCATTAGACATCTTTTTTTTTTTTTTTTTTAGTTTTTCATTGTTTTGTTTTTAGTGGGGATTGTTTTAATTTTTTTATTTACGATATTTTATTTGTGGCAATAGATATTAAATACAAGTATAAATCTGTTTGGCTGTTGTGCCCTATTTTTATTCTATTTATAAATGTCCTTTCTCACTATGACTTGTGCCTGGACACGGCAGCTTGCAATCTAAATATTACCTTTTATAGCTTGGGAAATACTTTTGTGTTGTTGTAAAGTCACCCCCCACACCCCCCCCCCCCTTTTTTTTTCCGGTGCTTTTTAGGCCACTCATGAATCACAAGGGGTTTTGAAAAACATGTTTTTCTGGGTTTGCAATGTAGAGGAGTTGACATCCTTGGGAACACAGAATCATTTCAGTCCTCCCGGGGAGACTGCGAGACACGTGAAAATCCTGCGGCGTGCGCTACTGGAACCTCCCAATAGCAGAAAAAAAAACGCTTCCAAACACCGGTGCCTGCGATGAGCTTTGCCCACTGTGTCAGGAGCATTGATCCCCGCGCCCAACACCAGCTAGGCATGTAATTGCCCCAAAAAAAAAACAATGCCAGCTTTTTCAGAATTGCTGCCAAAACCGCAAGGCGAGGGGGGCCTCTACTCCAGCCCCCCCACCTTCGACTTTTTGGCCTCTTTTTTCTTCTTTTTTTTTTTTTTCCTCTGCAACCAGACAGCTTGAGGTTTGTTCCTGCGGGGGACACAGACCTGCCTTGTTAGGAAATCCATCCCCGCCGTGTAGGGAGCGTACAATGCCTCAAATAGCTGTGTGTATAGTAAGCAGGAGTGGAAATAGGCCATAAGCACCAGGCGAGGAGGAGTGATAAATATAGAAGATTCTGCGCCCTCAATTCCACACATGTTAGTCATGGGAGCGCAGCGGCAGTTTTACGCTTATAAGGTATATTCAAGCAGCCGCTATCGCCTCCACTCCGTACAAGCAGCCCGCTATCGCCTCCACTCCGTACAAGCGGCCCGCTATCGCCTCCGCTCCGTACAAGCGGCCCGCTATCGCCTCCGCTCCGTACAAGCGGCCCGCTATCGCCTCCGCTCCGTACAAGCGGCCCGCTATCGCCTCCGCTCCGTACAAGCGGCCCGCTATCGCCTCCGCTCCGTACAAGCGGCCCGCTATCGCCTCCGCTCCGTACAAGCGGCCCGCTATCGCCTCCGCTCCGTACAAGCGGCCCGCTATCGCCTCCGCTCCGTACAAGCGGCCCGCTATCGCCTCCGCTCCGTACAAGCGGCCCGCTATCGCCTCCGCTCCGTACAAGCGGCCCGCTATCGCCTCCGCTCCGTACAAGCGGCCCGCTATCGCCTCCGCTCCGTACAAGCGGCCCGCTATCGCCTCCGCTCCGTACAAGCGGCCCGCTATCGCCTCCGCTCCGTACAAGCGGCCCGCTATCGCCTCCGCTCCGTACAAGCGGCCCGCTATCGCCTCCGCTCCGTACAAGCAGCCCGCCATCGCTATCGCCTCCGCTCCATGCGCTGGAACGCAGCACAACATACACACATTACAGCAAAAGAAACCAAAAGGAAAAAAATGCAACACAGTAAAAAATAAAAAAAATAATCAAACTTTAGAAAAAATAATGAATCATAAACACACTGAAATGCATTACAGCAAGAAAATTTACTTAAGTAGAGAAAAAAAATGCACCAGAATGCATTACAGCAAGCAAAGCAAGAAACTTTAAGAAAACAAAACTCATAGGCGGCGTACACACGGCCGAGGTTCTCGGCAGAAACCAGCGAGAACCTCGCTGGGAGCCGCATTCTGCCGAGAACCTCATGTTCTCTATTTGCTCGACGGCCCGTCGGGATGAATGGCTGGTTGCCATTCCCGACGGGCGGGTCGCCGAATCTGACGGCCGGCAGAGAACCTCAACGGGCGGAACGATGTGTTCTGCCCGTCGAGGTTCTCTGCCGTGTGTACGCAGCCATAGACGTACAGCAAGAAAATAAGCTTTAGTAGAAAAAAAAACACACCAGAATGCGTTGACACAAACCAAATAAAACAAGAAACTTTAGTTAAAAAATAAAAGGAAAATAAACCCACCATAAACACACACAAAAAAATGAAAAGAAACAAACTTTAGAAAATAAAATAAAGAAAAAACACACCAGAATGCATTGCTGCAAAAAAAAAAACACTACAGAGAATAAGGAAAAAATGCATCAGTATGCAATACAAAAAAAAAAAGAAACTTTAGAGGGAAAAAAAAAAAAAACATAATAAACACAGTGGCATGCATTACAGCAAGAAAATAAACTCTAATAAACCAGAATGCGTTGCAGCAAACAAAACAAGAAACTTTAGTAAAAAAATAAAAAAACGCACCAGAACTCATTATAAACACACTGGAATGCATAAAAAAAAGGAAAGATGCATTTTAGAAAAAAATAAAAATAGGGAAAAAACACACCAAAATGCATTACAGCAAACAAATAAAACAAAACAAGAAACTTTAGTACTAAAAAAAAAAGGAAAAATCTAGTGTGGATTGCATTACAGCAGGAAAAAATATGAAAACTTAAAGGAAAATAGGGAAGAAACAGGAAAAAAAAACGAAAAAAAAAAACCGTATCATAAACATAAAACATCATAAACACACCGGAATTACAGCAAGAGAATAAACTTTAGTAGAAAAAAAAAAACACCAGAGCGCATTACAGCAAAAAAGTACAGGTAAAAAAAATTAAAAAAGGGCAAAAAACGCATTGGAATGTATCAACGCACCGGAACGCATTACAGCAAAAAAAAAAAAAAAAACGTTATAAAAAAAAAAAAAGGGAAAAAATGCACCAGAACACATCAAAAACACACCAAACACAACACATTACAGCAAAATGGGGAAAAAACACACCCAACGCATTACAGCAAAAATAAATAGTAAAAATGCATTGCAAAGTATCAGGAACTCACTAGAACGCAATACAGCAAGAAAATAAACCAACATTCACACCACAAACAGAACGCACTCCGATTGCATTTTCTTTCTTACGTTCACTCCATGAAAACTCACTCTGAAGGCACTTCTGCATGTGTGTTTTTGATTGTATTTTTTTTTTTTACGTTTCCCAGGTGGTCTTTATTTTTTTTTATTTTTATTTTTTTGCTGTAATGTGTTCCAGTACAGTTCAGTACAGAATAAATACATGTTCTAATTTTGGAACGCACTGCACTGGTCTGAACTGGGCCATTGAAACCCATATAGCGTGTACTTATCTCAATCCAGATAACTAAGTTTCATTCCTGTCTGCTGCCTCCTTCCTCTGCTATCAGCATGAATTACTTCTGACAAGTTTTCCTGACACCAAGCGAAAAATGGTGACAGGGGAGGGACCCCCAACACACAGCCTGTGATTGACAGCCTCAGCATTATTTTTGTCTGAAGGGGGTTCCCTTTCCTTCTTTCCAATCAGCTCTCACTGAGCTCTGCAGACTGTAGCTTCAGCTCCCCCCCCCCCTGCTTTCTGAAAGCTTAGACCAGTGGTCTCCAAACTGCGGCCCGAGGGCCGGACGCGGTCCTTTGCTTGCCTTTATCTGGCCCTTGCTTGCCTTTATCCGGCCCTTGGAGCACTATCCCTCCCACTGATACGAGACACTATTCTGCCATCTGACACTGACAATAGAGCACTATTTCTCCCACTGACACCACTAATGGGGCACTATTCCTCCCTATGATACCAACAGTGGGGCACTATTCCTCCCTATGATGCCAACAATGGGGCGCTATTCCTTCCCCTAATACCAGATGTTTACTCCTACTGAAGTCAGGAACATTTTCAATCCCGCTGGCCAAAGTCTGGCCCTCCTAGTGTCTGAAGGACAATAAACCGGCCCATTGTTTAGAATGTTTGGAGACCCCTGGCTTAGACAATCTGTATAACTTCTGAACTTTGAATAGATGCAGAGGAGAGAAAGCTGCAGATGAAAAGGTACAACTTATGTAGGCGGCCAGTCATTTCACTGAATATATGTACGGTTTTACATCCACTTTAAGGTTCAGCCAAGGCAAGCCGTAATTGTGTATTTCGTATATATATATATATATATATATATATATATATATATATATATATATATATATATATATTTTCTTTCTCGTTTTAAGTTTTCCAATACAAAAGGAATTTTATTCAATTTTTTAATTTGGAGGACAAAGCTGCAAATCCTTTCTGTTTCTTGAGTGGTTATTGGATAGATCTCCCCACACTGATGTAATGGATAGTTGTCTGGCGCTGAATTCGCAGCGTCCCGCTGTGCCGTTCTTGTGGCAAACAATTGTTGGACTTTTTCTCTCCTGCGTTGTTCTCTTCTGTTCTTTCATTGCTTACAAACAGTATATGGAAGAGCAAATATTAGCAGTGCACAGTGTCCGTCCATTGATGCCCGGGCACGGGGCACGTGCAGGAACAGAGCGGCTCTGTTATCAAGACACAACACACTATGAGATGCCAGGGCGAGGCGCACCCTTCCTGTGTGGGGGGGGGGGGGGCTTGTTTTGTGTTCTGTCCATTGAAATCGGACGCTCGGGAAGAATGAATGGCAATTTGTGTCTCTTGGAGATGACAGCTGCACAGGAGTCACTGCAAGTTTTCCTCTGGTGGCCCCTGGTGGCCCCGTCTTTGCTGCCAAGTTGTTTCCTGGATTCCTAGAGTGATAGACGGACACAGCGAGTACACCTTTTATGTTGTGTTTTGTGTAATAGAGGAAGTACATGACAGACTTCAATCATCCGGAGCCCACCATCATTGATGGACGAACGGAGCCGTCTACAGACTTCCAACAGCAGATTGTATGTCCATTCATAACCCAGCCGGGGAGCAATCCTTTACATCAGTGGACTCCATATTGTGGGGCAGAGGGCTGGATGTGGCCCTTTGCTTGCCTTTTTCTGGCCCTTGGGGTACTATTCCACCAACGGACACCAATGATGGGCCAACAGTCACCCCTACTGATGCCATTAACAGACCACCATTCCCCCTACTGACGCCATTGACGGGGCGCCATTCCCCCTGCTGACGCCATTGACGGGGCGCCATTCCCCCTGCTGACGCCAATGACGGGGCGCCATTCCCCCTGCTGACGCCAATGACGGGGCGCCATTCCCCCTGCTGACGCCAATGACGGGGCGCCATTCCCCCTGCTGACGCCAATGACGGGGCGCCATTCCCCCTGCTGACGCCAATGACGGGGCGCCATTCCCCCTGCTGACGCCAATGACGGGGCGCCATTCCCCCTGCTGACGCCAATGACGGGGCGCCATTCCCCCTGCTGACACCAATGACGGGGCGCCATTCCCCCTGCTGACGCCAATGACGGGGCGCCATTCCCCCTGCTGAAGCCAATGACGGGGCGCCATTCCCCCTGCTGACGCCAATGACGGGGCGGCCATTCCCCCCTACAGGCGCCATTGACGGGGGGGGCCATTCCCCCCTACGGACGCCATTGACGGGGGGGGCCATTCCCCCCTACGGACGCCATTGACGGGGGGGCCATTCCCCCCTACGGACGCCATTGACGGGGGGGCCATTCCCCCCTACGGACGCCATTGACGGGGGGGGCCATTCCCCCCTACGGACGCCATTGACGGGGGGGGCCATTCCCCCCTACGGACGCCATTGACGGGGGGGGCCATTCCCCCCTACGGACGCCATTGACGGGGGGTGCCATTCCCCCCCTACGGACGCCATTGACGGGGGGTGCCATTCCCCCCTACGGACGCCATTGACGGGGGGTGCCATTCCCCCCTACGGACGCCATTGACGGGGGGTGCCATTCCCCCCTACGGACGCCATTGACGGGGGGTGCCATTCCCCCCTACGGACGCCATTGACGGGGGGGGCCATTCCCCCCTACGGACGCCATTGACGGGGGGGCCATTCCCCCCTACGGACGCCATTGACGGGGGGGCCATTCCCCCCTACGGACGCCATTGACGGGGGGGGCCATTCCCCCCTACGGACGCCATTGACGGGGGGGGCCATTCCCCCCTACGGACGCCATTGACGGGGGGGGCCATTCCCCCCTACGGACGCCATTGACGGGGGGGGCCATTCCCCCCTACGGACGCCATTGACGGGGGGGGCCATTCCCCCCTACGGACGCCATTGACGGGGGGGGCCATTCCCCCCTACGGACGCCATTGACGGGGGGGGCCATTCCCCCCTACGGACGCCATTGACGGGGGGGGCCATTCCCCCCTACGGACGCCATTGACGGGGGGTGCCATTCCCCCCTACGGACGCCATTGACGGGGGGTGCCATTCCCCCCTACGGACGCCATTGACGGGGGGTGCCATTCCCCCCTACGGACGCCATTGACGGGGGGTGCCATTCCCCCCTACGGACGCCATTGACGGGGGGTGCCATTCCCCCCTACGGACGCCATTGACGGGGGGTGCCATTCCCCCCTACGGACGCCATTGACGGGGGGTGCCATTCCCCCCTACGGACGCCATTGACGGGGGGTGCCATTCCCCCCTACGGACGCCATTGACGGGGGGTGCCATTCCCCCCTACGGACGCCATTGACGGGGAGCCATTCCCCCTGCTGACGCCAATGACGGGGCGCCATTCCCCCTGCTGACGCCAATGACGGGGCGCCATTCCCCCTGCTGACTCCAATGACGGGGCGCCATTCCCCCTGCTGACGCCAATGACGGGGCGCCATTCCCCCTGCTGACGCCAATGACGGGGCGCCATTCCCCCTGCTGACGCCAATGACGGGGCGCCATTCCCCCTGCTGACGCCAATGACGGGGCGCCATTCCCCCTGCTGACGCCAATGACGGGGCGCCATTCCCCCTGCTGAAGCCAATGACGGGGCGCCATTCCCCCTGCTGACGCCAATGACGGGGCGGCCATTCCCCCCTACGGACGCCATTGACGGGGGGGCCATTCCCCCCTACGGACGCCATTGACGGGGGGGGCCATTCCCCCCTACGGACGCCATTGACGGGGGGGCCATTCCCCCCTACGGACGCCATTGACGGGGGGGGCCATTCCCCCCTACGGACGCCATTGACGGGGGGGGCCATTCCCCCCTACGGACGCCATTGACGGGGGGGGCCATTCCCCCCTACGGACGCCATTGACGGGGGGGGCCATTCCCCCCTACGGACGCCATTGACGGGGGGTGCCATTCCCCCCCTACGGACGCCATTGACGGGGGGTGCCATTCCCCCCCTACGGACGCCATTGACGGGGGGTGCCATTCCCCCCCTACGGACGCCATTGACGGGGGGTGCCATTCCCCCCCTACGGACGCCATTGACGGGGGGTGCCATTCCCCCCTACGGACGCCATTGACGGGGGGTGCCATTCCCCCCTACGGACGCCATTGACGGGGGGTGCCATTCCCCCCTACGGACGCCATTGACGGGGGGTGCCATTCCCCCCTACGGACGCCATTGACGGGGGGTGCCATTCCCCCCTACGGACGCCATTGACGGGGGGTGCCATTCCCCCCTACGGACGCCATTGACGGGGGGTGCCATTCCCCCCTACGGACGCCATTGACGGGGGGGGCCATTCCCCCCTACGGACGCCATTGACGGGGGGGGCCATTCCCCCCTACGGACGCCATTGACGGGGGGGGGCATTCCCCCCTACGGACGCCATTGACGGGGGGGCCATTCCCCCCTACGGACGCCATTGACGGGGGGGCCATTCCCCCCTACGGACGCCATTGACGGGGGGGCCATTCCCCCCTACGGACGCCATTGACGGGGGGGCCATTCCCCCCTACGGACGCCATTGACGGGGGGGCCATTACCCCCTACGGACGCCATTGACGGGGGGGGGGCATTCCCGCCAACGGACGCCATTGACGGGGGGGCCATTCCCCCCTACGGACGCCATTGACGGGGGGGGCCATTCCCCCCTACGGACGCCATTGACGGGGGGCCATTCCCCCCTACGGACGCCATTGACGGGGGGTGCCATTCCCCCCTACGGACGCCATTGACGGGGGGGGCCATTCCCCCCTACGGACGCCATTGACGGGGGGTGCCATTCCCCCCTACGGACGCCATTGACGGGGGGTGCCATTCCCCCCTACGGACGCCATTGACGGGGGGTGCCATTCCCCCCTACGGACGCCATTGACGGGGGGTGCCATTCCCCCCTACGGACGCCATTGACGGGGGGTGCCATTCCCCCCTACGGACGCCATTGACGGGGGGGGGCATTCCCCCCTACTGACGCCAATGACGGGGCGCCATTCCCCCTGCTGACGCCAATGACGGGGCGCCATTCCCCCTACTGACGCCAATGACGGGGCGCCATTCCCCCTGCTGACGCCAATGACGGGGCGCCATTCCCCCTGCTGACTCCAATGACGGGGCGCCATTCCCCCTGCTGACTCCAATGACGGGGCGCCATTCCCCCTGCTGACGCCAATGACGGGGCGCCATTCCCCCTGCTGAAGCCAATGACGGGGCGCCATTCCCCCTGCTGACGCCAATGACGGGGCGGCCATTCCCCCCTACAGGCGCCATTGACAGGGGGGGCCATTCCCCCCTACGGACGCCATTGACGGGGGGGGCCATTCCCCCCTACGGACGCCATTGACGGGGGGGGGCATTCCCCCCTACGGACGCCATTGACGGGGGGGCCATTCCCCCCTACGGACGCCATTGACGGGGGGGGCCATTCCCCCCTACGGACGCCATTGACGGGGGGGGCCATTCCCCCCTACGGACGCCATTGACGGGGGGGGCCATTCCCCCCTACGGACGCCATTGACGGGGGGTGCCATTCCCCCCCTACGGACGCCATTGACGGGGGGTGCCATTCCCCCCCTACGGGCGCCATTGACGGGGGGTGCCATTCCCCCCCTACGGACGCCATTGACGGGGGGTGCCATTCCCCCCTACGGACGCCATTGACGGGGGGTGCCATTCCCCCCTACGGACGCCATTGACGGGGGGTGCCATTCCCCCCTACGGACGCCATTGACGGGGGGTGCCATTCCCCCCTACGGACGCCATTGACGGGGGGTGCCATTCCCCCCTACGGACGCCATTGACGGGGGGGGGCCATTCCCCCCTACGGACGCCATTGACGGGGGGGGCCATTCCCCCCTACGGACGCCATTGACGGGGGGGGGCCATTCCCCCCTACGGACGCCATTGACGGGGGGGGCCATTCCCCCCTACGGACGCCATTGACGGGGGGGGCCATTCCCCCCTACGGACGCCATTGACGGGGGGGGCCATTCCCCCCTACGGACGCCATTGACGGGGGGGCCATTCCCCCCTACGGACGCCATTGACGGGGGGGGGCATTCCCCCCTACGGACGCCATTGACGGGGGGTGCCATTCCCCCCTACGGACGCCATTGACGGGGGGTGCCATTCCCCCCTACGGACGCCATTGACGGGGGGTGCCATTCCCCCCTACGGACGCCATTCCCCCCTACGGACGCCATTGACGGGGGGTGCCATTCCCCCCTACGGACGCCATTGACGGGGGGTGCCATTCCCCCCTACGGACGCCATTGACGGGGGGTGCCATTCCCCCCTACGGACGCCATTGACGGGGGGTGCCATTCCCCCCTACGGACGCCATTGACGGGGGGGGCCATTCCCCCCTACTGGCGCCATTGACGGGGAGCCATTCCCCCTACCTGTACGTGTCTCTTTAAGATCAAGCCGTGGGGTCACAAGCGCGCCGCCGGCGACGCACTTGCGACCCGGCCCGAAGTTCTGTGACCGGATCTGAACGCCGCCGGTGTCCCGCGATCGGTCAGCCGGAGCTAAAGAACGGGGAGAGGTGAATGTAAACAAACCTTCCCCGTTCTTCATTGTGGCAGTGTCAGTGATCGTCTGTTTCCTGATATAGGGAAAGACGATCACTGACATCACACGTAAAGCCCCTCCCCCCTACAGTTAGAAACACATATGAGGTCACACTTAACCCCTACAATGCCCCCTAGTGGTTAACTCCTAAACTGCAATTGTCATTTTCACAGTAACAACAATGTATTTTTATAGCACTTTATGCTGTGAAAATGACAATGGTCCCAAAAATGTGTCAAAATTGTCCGAAGTGTCCGCCATAATGTCGCAGTCACGAAAAAAATCTGCTGATCGCCGCCATTAGTAGTAAAAAAAAAAATATTAATAAAAATGCAATAAAACTATCCCCTATTTTGTAAACGCTATACATTTTGCGCAAACCAATCAAACGCTTATTGCGAGATTTTTTTTACCAAAAATTGGTAGAAGAATACGTATCGGCCTAAACTGAGAAAAACATTTTTTTTAGATATCTTTTTTTGCAATATTTATTACAGCAAAAAGTAAAAAATATAGATTTTTTTTTTTTCAAAATTGTCGCTTTATTTTTCTTTATAGCACAAAAAATAAAAACCGCAGAGGTGATCAAATACCACCAAAAGAAAGCTCTGTTTGTGGGAAAAAAGGACGCCAATTTTGTTTGGGAGCCCCGTCGCATGACCGCGCAATTGTCAGTTAAAGCGACGCAGTGCCGAATCGCCAAAACTGGCCTGGTCATTAACCAGCATAATGATCCGGGTCTTAAAAGAGTTGTAAATAAAACATTTTTTTTGATGAAATGACTGTTTAGAGACATAAAAGTTAACTGATTCCTTTTAAAAATGATTATAAACAGATAAAAATCAATCATATAATGTGCCTGCAGTTTCTAGTTTCGTTTTTGCATGTTGTTTCTGCTATACAGAGCCACAGAGCCAATAGAGGGCACTGATGGTTTGTAAAATGAAACTGATTGGTGCTGAGGGGTTTTAGACACACGGTAATCACACCTCCTTGATTAGTGACCACAGAGAGAAAGCTCCCAGCACTGTGGTCATCAGGAAACAGACAGCCAGGAAGTGTGGAGATCAGAGAAGGATTACAGCAACTTGAGACCAAAAACGAACAATGAGGACATGAAAACAGCACTGCATTAAAGTAAAGGAAGCTATTAAGATAAAAAACAAAATCCTTTACAAACCCTTTAAGTGATTAGATTCATGTGCGTGTAAAGGCAGGCGTCCCAATACTTTTGGTAATATAGTGTATCATGCCTACGATCGGTTATATAATAATTTTGGTGAAAGGACAGCTGCAATAGCAATGATAGATATGCAGGTGGGCTTAACAAAATGCTCCTTTGATGTTGTTGGACGTGTGGATTTGGCGGGGGAAGGAGGGCGGGGGCGGGGCTCATAAAAGAACGAGCAGGTCTTTTGATCACTAACAGATTTGCATTTGATTTGTTCTGCATTTTTGTTGAGAAATCCCTGACACATGTTGGGAAATTTTTGCTCTCTTTGAATAAATCTGGATTTAGAAATCTTTTCTCTGTGAATACGGAGAGGTAACCCCCGACCCTCGGGTAAAGCGGCGGCGGAGACGGCCAGCGGCACAGCCATGCTTGTGGCAATCCTTTGGCCTTGTCACTGTTGAGTGGGAAGGATTACAGTATGTGAATTTTTTACAAGAGGAGCATTTTTCTCTTTAAAGGGATTCCTCCGACTCCTGGCAAGCTGCAGGTTTTGCCCGTCGGGCTCTCTGCCATGGTTTTTGGAGAATAGCAAACAGACGTGCCAGGAGCCTTCCCTCACTGGCTGATTATCTCTGTTTGGGCTGTTTGTACACCTGGCAGAGCGTTCTGCGCGGGTTCCAGGCTGCGGAAACTCTGCATTTTGATGTGCTTGTGTCTGCAGATCCTCGCTATGTGTTGATATATATTGGCTACAAGTACAAGCTGTCCACTTGCTGCAATAAATATCCTGTTGGTTTGCCTTAAAGGGGTTGTAAAGGTTTGTTTTTATTTTCTAATTGGGTTCCTTTAAGCTCGTGCATTGTTGGTTCACTTACCTTTTCCTTCCATTTCCCTTCTAAATGTTTTTTTTCTTTGTCTGAATTTCTCACTTCCTGTTCTCCCGTCCTCAGTAAGCTTGCCCCTATTGTCCAAGCCCTTCTGGCTTGGGGTTAGTCAGCATCCTCCCCCCCCGCTGACTAACCCCCAGCCAGAACGGCTCGGATGATGGGGGCAAGCTTACTGAGGATGAACGGGAAGTGAGAATTTCAGACAAAGAGAAAAAAAAAAAAAACATTTAGAAGGGGGAAAAAAGGGGCTCAACAATATCTGGGCGCCAGGTCGCAATTGCAACAAATTGTGACCTTGCGCCTGCGACCGCCGGTAATTGAGGCCACGGCTTTGCGGCCTGCTATGAGTAAGCACTGATTGATAGTGCAAAACGTCAGCTGTATGCCCCTATTTTTGCTGTGATGTGCAGCGTTTTGTTTTTTTTTACCAAATAAAGGCAACCGAGAAGGTTTTTCCAGAGTGCGGCTGTCCAAACAATTTCTTTCCTCAATTACCGGCCGCCGCGGGCCCACCGCGATCGTGTGGGGCGGGAGGTGGGGGCGCACGGAGGCACAGGTGCCTCCGGAGGTGGGTGTCTCCGTGCGCCCCCACCTCCCGCGCCGCGTGATGGCCGGTAGTTGAGGCCGCGGCCTTGGGAAGTCCCAAGCTCCCTTCGGTGACCTGGCGCCATCTGGTGGTGGCCGTTGGCATTACAAGTAAAACCAGTTCTAATGTGTACATTTTCACTCCGACAGCAAATGTCCGGTGGAGCGTACACGCAACACAACAAGCTCCCATCGGACATTTGTTGTCGGAAATTCCGGCCGTGTGTACGCGGCATAACATTGCAGAGCTGCCGGTGGCTGGGTACTTGCATCCTCCTCCTTCAGCCTTGCCATAGTGCCAAGTAATGGTTTGTGAAGGCTCCCAGTGTGCCCATATTGTACCGCCATTGTAGTTTTCTCTTTTTTAGGAAGGTAGGTAGTCATTGTTTGTTTTTTTTTTGTCCCTGTAATACTTCTCGTTTGTGACGCCGCTCTCTCATCTGTCATTCATTATGTATAATTATGCTTGCATAAGGGAAGTAGAACAAACTTTGGGGTCATTCATACCATGTGTTCCACAGTGAATTTCGTTTAACCCTTGGCTGCTTGGTTTAAATATATCCTACTGAGATTTGCCCTGTAAGAATAATAATAAAATATTAATAAACTATAATGTTTTAATATAAAATAATACATATATTTAATATAAAATAAAAAATATTAATTTATAAAATAATAAAAGAAAAAAAGAAAAAAAAAATTCCAATACTTGCCGTAGATGTTCTCCAACTGCTGACTGGATTTTTCTTTCTCTGGTTAAAAGGTTTGTAAAGGAGTTTTTATTTTTTTTAATCTTAATAGCTTCCTTTACCTTAATGCAGTGCTGTTTTCATGTCCTCATTGATCGTTTTTGCTCTCAAGTTGCTGTAATTCTTCTCTGATCTCCACACTTCCTGGTTGTCTGTCTGTTTCCTGATGACCACAGTACTCTGTGGTCACTAATCAAGGAGGTGTGATTACTGTGGGTCTAAAACCCCTCAGCACCAGTCGGTTTCGTTTTCCAAACCATCACTGCCCTGTATTGGCTCTGTGGCTCTGTACATCACAACAACATGCAAAAACGAAACTGAAACTGCAGGTACATTATATGATTGATTTTTATCTATTTTTATTCATTTTTAAAAGGAATCAGTTAACTATTATGTCTCTATACCCTGTAAACAGTCATTTCAGCAAAAAAACATTTTTTTATTTACAACTCCTTAACCCCTGGCTGCTTGGTTTAAATATATTCTACCGAGATTTGCCCTGTACTTACACAAAGAATAATACAATATTAATAAAATATGATATTTTAATATAAAATAATAAATACAAATATAAAATAAAAATATTAATTTATAAAATAATAATAATAAAAAAAAAAAAGAAAGAGAAAAAAAAAATTCCAAGACTTGCCGTAGATGTTCTCCAACTGCTGACTGGGTTTTTCTTTCTCTGGTAATGTTGCTTCGTAGTGGTGATTGCTTGAGCTCTTAACAGACGGGTATCTAGCACAGTCTTTCTCAATCTTTTTCAATGCAAAGGAACCCTTTGAAATCACTTTCTGGTCTCGGGGTCCCCATCTACATCTCATGATACATTAAAGGGGTTGTAAAGGAAATTTTTTTTTTTCATAATAAGCATCCTTTACCTGTAGACATTCCTCTTTTCACTTCCTCATTGTTCGTTTTTGCTCAGAAGTTGCTCTATTTCTTCTCTGTTCTGTTCACTTCCTGCTTGTCTGATTGTTACTCACCACCGTGAAGGGAGGCTTTACTGCGGTGGTCAGTGACGTGCTCGCCCCCTCCTGGGAACTACATCTGTGCGACAGGACGCTCTCTACGTGTTAGAGACTTCAAGGAGGTGTGAATTACTGGGCGTGCCGCAATGCACACTGGGAAATGTAGTTCTTACATGAACGAGTGCCGCAACCTAGGAAGTGAATGAGAGAACAGAAACTGGAACACCGGAGGTGATATAGATGAAGGAATTTATTAGGTATTTACTTGTTTTTTAACAGAATCATTACACTATTCCGTCTGTCTACCTTGCAGACATTCATTTTAGGCAAAACATTTTTTTCCTTTTAACCACTTAAGAACCCCTTACGCCTATATACGTTGGCAGAATGACATAGCTAGGCACATCCACGTACCTGTACGTGGCCCATTAAGCCCAGTCGTGGGGTCGCGCGCGCCGCCGGCACATGCACGCGACCCGGTCCGAAGCTCCGTGGGACCCGCGGACCCGATCGCCGCCGCTTTCACGTGATCGGTCCTCCGGAGCTGAAGAACAGGGAGAGGTGTATGTTAACACACCTTCCCTGTTCTTTGTTGTGGCATTGTCATTGATCGTGTGTTACCTGTTATAGGGAAACACGATCAATGACGTCACACGTCCAGCCCCGCCTCCCTACAGTTAGAAATACATATGAGGTCACACCTCCCCTAGTGGTTAACTCTCAAACTGCAATTGTCATTTAAAATCGGACTGATGGATGTCTGACCATCGGTCCAAAGCGATCGTTGGTATACAAAAGCATCGGTTCAAAAACCCACGCATGCTCAGAGTCAAGTCGACGCATGCTTGGAAGCATTGAACTTTGTTTTTTTGTCGGTGAGAAAATTAACATCCCATTGTTTGTTTCCGTGGGAGTAATTGTGCCCCGTCATTGGGTCCTATTGTTGGTGTCATTGAGAGGAATTGTCCCCTATCATTGGTGTCATTGTAAGGACCTGTGCCCCATTTGTTGTGTCATGAGGATTTGTGTCCAATCGTTGGTGTCATTGGTCCCCATTGTTGGTGTCAGTAGGAGAAATTATGCCACGTTCTTGGTGTCAGTGGATGAAATAGTGCCCCAAGGGCCATATAAAAGCAAGCAAAGGGCCACTTCTGGCCCCCGGGCCGCAGTTTGGAGACCACTGCTCTGGAGGAACCCTTGGCTTCCATGGAACCGTGGTTGAGAAACCCTGATCTTGCGGCAGTCTGTGTGTTTATTACTTTTTTTAAGTAACTGCTATGTCTGCTCATTTTCTAACACTTGCAGTACGTACCCCATAGATGCCAAATACAGGTTTTGTCAACAAGTGTTGGCGTCCATTAATATAGATTTTTTTGGGGGTTGGGGGGGGGGGGGATGGAGGTGTTTAGATGGACATTTTTAGATGGCACTTGGATAGTAAATACAAGATCCAAATCTAAGGTCATATTACATTTACAGTATATTGTCAAAAGTATTGGGACATCTGCCTTCACACACAAACTTTAATGGCATCTGTAGGGTTTAATATTGAGTTGGCCCACCCTTTGCCGCTATAACAGCTTCAACTCTTCTGGGAAGGCCGTCCACAAGGTTTAGGAGTGTCTATGGGAATGTTTGACCATTCTTCCAGAAGTGCATTTGTGAGGTCAGGCACTGATGTTGGATGAGAAGGCCTGGCTCACAGTCTCCGCTCTAATTCATCACAAAGGTGTTCTATTGGGTTGAGGCCAGCCAAGTTCCTCCACCCCAAGCTTTCTCATCTATGTCTTTTGGACCTTGCTTTGTGCACTGGTGCGCAGTCATGTTGGAACAGGGAGGAGCCGTCTCCAAACTGTTCCCACAAAGTTGGGAGCATGAAATTGTCCAAAATGTCTTGGTGTGGTGACGCCTTAAGAGTTCCCTTCACTGGAACTAAGGGGCCAAGCCCAGCCCTTGAAAAACAACCCCACACCATAATCCCCCGCCACCAAATGGTTTGGACCAGTGCACAAAGCAAAGTCCATAAAGACATTGATGAGTGAGTTTGGGGAGGAGGCACTTTACTGCCCAGCACAAAGTTGCGATAAATACCTTTGGGATGAATTAGAGTGGAGACTGTGAGCCATACCTTCTCGTACAACATCAGTGCCTGACCTTATAAATAAACTTCTGGAAGAATTATCAAACATTTCCATAGACACTCCTAAACCTTGTGGACGGCCTTCCCAGAAGAGGTGAAGCTGTTATAGCTGCAAAGGGCGGGGCCAACTCAATATTGAACCCTACAGACTAAGACTGGGATTCCATTAAAGTTCACGTGCATGTAAAGGCAGGTGTCCCAATACTTTTGACAACAGTGTATATTCTGATACGTGTGCCAGGGGTAATCTCAAGGTATCAGTACATATTGTTGCATAGTAGGTAAGGTTGAAAAAAGACACAAGTCCAACCTCTGTGTGTGATTATGTCAGTATTACATTGTGTATCCCTGTATGTTGTGGTCGTTCAGGTGCTCATCTGATAGTCGTTTGATGCTCCCCGCTAAGACCACCGCCTGTGGAAGGGAATTCCACATCCTTGTGGCTCTTACAGTAGTGAAGGGTTAGTTAAGTCCAACCCAATTCCCCAACTAGTCCTTTGTCTTTGAGATTGGCTGCCCCCGGGGGTTGTTTGCCTGTGTTGGAATCAAGTGTCTGTTTTGAGTATCTGCACCTGGCCTAATTTCAAATGTAAATGTGCGTGCACGTAGAAGAAACGCGCTGACACCTTTGTTCAGCCAAATGGGCATAAAGCCCCCTTTTATAGTAAAGCATGAGTCATTGTTTGCAATGCAGTATCAGTCGTAGCTTGTGCTGTCATCCATGGATATCTAAGGGTCCTCTAGACAGATTCACCTGGGTTTCTCCAGTCTTCTTTGGAGGCCTCAGCATTTCCTGTTTTCTTTGATGGGAGGGGGTGTCTGGAGGGGCCATTTTGAGTAAGGAGATTTAGCATATATATGTGTACATAATAGCTGGGGTATCCTGTCTACGCGTGCAACAACCCCAACCCCCTCCTCCGGTACGTTCACGCAGGGCCGCGCCGGTCGGTATTTGAGCCTGCGGGCCTTCTGCAGTCCTAGGCTTCCTTCCCTCTTGTGGTGGCTGTTGGTATGACAAGACAACCAGCATTGCTAATGGAGCTTCCCCTGCCGTTTTTCACTGCCCGCCCATCTCCTTTCCTTTACTTGGAACCCCCAAACATTATATATTTTTTATTCTAACACCCTAGAGCAAGGGTGTCGCACTCAATTTCATTGTGGGCCGCATCAGCATTATGATTGTCCTCAAAAGGGGCCGGTTGTATCTGTAAGATTAAGATGTCCAGTGCATCCCCTCCCCTTACATTAGATGTCAAGAGCCCCCCCACCATCAGAAGTTTTGAGTTCTTACATCACAGTGCACTCCCCTTTCCTTTTGCTGCTGCTGGGAAGAAGCTGGATGCATTGCTTGAAAGTAGGTGCCTGGAGGAGGAACTGAAGAGGGCTGGAGATCTCCTGCAGCTGCAGGAGAGGTGCGAGTGCCACATGAAATGGACTGAAGGGCCGGTTTCGGCCCGCGGGCCTTGTGTTTGACACCTGTGCCCTAGAGAATAAAATGGCGGACGTTGCAATACTTTGACACACCGTAGTTGCGCAGCAGTCTTACAAGCGCACTTTTTTGGGAAACAATGCACTTCTTTTTTAAATTAAAAAATAAGACAACCGTAAAGTTATCCCAATTTTTTTATACTCTGAAAGATAATGTTACACCGAGTAAATTGATACCCAACATGTCACTCTTCAAAACTGTGTCCGTTCATGGAATGGCGACAAACTTTTACCCTTTAAAATCTCCATAGGCAAAGTTTTTTGAGTTACAGAGGATGTTTAGGGCTAGAATTATTGCTCTCGCTCTCCGAATCACGGTGACACCTCACATGTGTGGTTTGAACACCACTTTCATATGCGGGCGCTACTCACGTATGCATTCACTTCTGCACTCGAGCTCGTGGGGACGGGGCGTGTTCCTGGCTCCTAGCTTTTTTTGGTTGGCTCCTAGATTTCAAGCAAATTTGTCAAGCCCTGATTTACCGTATATACCCGAGTATAAGCCGACCCGAATATAAGCCGAGACACCTAATTTTACCACAAAAAACTAGGAAAACGTATTGGCTCGAGTATAAGCCTAGGGTGTCCATCTGCATGCCTCACTGTGCCCATGCCTCACACTGTCTATGACTAGACTGACTTTTAACATGGGCATCTATGGAAAGGGTGCCCGGCTTTGAAAAATTGGTACTCCGGACAACACACTTTGCACACTTGTAGAGGAAGAGAAAGGCTACGTGTGTCCCAAGTTTGGGGTCCAGGGGACCTACAACCGTCCGGTACCGGATCCCAAAATCACTGGAGAAATTACCATTTAACATGGCAGTCTATGGAAGGGGTGCCGGGGCTTGAAAAATCGGTGCTCCCCGGCCATAGGTACCCCAGACAACACACTTTGCACACTTGTATACGGTAATTGGAGTATTAGGCAATCCATTACAGGCCTAATCTGGAGTTATGTGCTTGTGGTGTTTGTTACCTGATAAGCTTTTGACCGGTGTTGGCTTTTAATTCTCACTATGGAGAATTTGGGGATCTTGGGAATGCAGCCTCATAAAAAGGGATGCAGAGCTTTACTGTGGATGGAGTGTGATGTCATAGTGCGTGTGGCCTAAACCGCCGTGGCACCGAAGTGTGATAATAGGAAGGAGAGCAGAGCAAGACAAAAACCACAACACAACAATTTGCTTGAAATCCGTACAGAGATAAAAATCTAATATTGTATCTGGTATAAACATTTCCCTGCAGTAGACGCGACTTAAGGACATTTTTGTGGTTAAATCTTGAGCTGAATAATTCCGTTATATCCTCCGGCTTCTAATGAGAGAGTTCTGTCTCTTAGGATTTTTTTTTTTATTTTTTTTTATTTTTGTCTTATTTTATGTTATTTTTTTTGTCCCTGCAGTGTGCCCCAGCAAGTGTGAGAGACTCTCCTGTACAGACAAGGGCGAGTGCTGCCATCCGGAGTGCCTGGGAAGCTGTACTGCTGCAAACAACGACAGCGCCTGCGTGGCTTGTCAACACTTCTTCTACGAAGACCGATGTGTCCCCAGCTGTCCGGAGAACACCTACAGCTTTCAGGGGTGGCGCTGCATCACCTTGGAAGAATGTGCCAACATGCACACCATATATAACTCCCCAACTCATTACATCCTCCATAACGGGGAGTGTGTGTACGAATGTCCATCAGGATATCGAGTCAATGACAGTCAAAGGTAACCGTGTTCATTTCTTTGTAATGACCAGGGCTTTTTTTCAGCAGGAACGTGGGGGAATGCCGTTCCAGTACCTCCTAGCGCTGTAATGACTGGGGTGTGCTGGAGGGTCTATGGGGATCTATTGTCACTGGGGGGGGGGGGGGGGGTGGGGTCTTTTATTGCTGGAAGGGTTTTATGTTACCTATGGGGCTGTTGTTGCTGGGAGGGATCTACTATTGAGTGAGGGGTCTACTGATGCCAGCTCCTGAGAGATATATTATTGCTGGCGGGGGGGCTGTTGTTGCTGCGAGATTCTATGGTTGCCGGGAGGAGGAAAATTGCTAAGTGCAGGGAATCTGTTTTGTTTTTTGATTTTCTTTCTTGATTTAAACCCAAATTTTTTTTTTATCTTTTTTTTTTTTTATGTCACAATGTAGAGTATAAGATTTCCCATCATCTGTGCCCAGTCTTGCCACACAGAGTTAATCCAGCTCTGAGCAATCCTCTTTTATTGTTCAGTGAAATAAAACGGACATATGCCGCGTACACACGACCGTTTTTCGGGTTCTAAAAAAATGTTTTTTTTTTTTTATGTCATTATCCACTTAACACCCGCCCACCGTCAAATGACGGCGGGTGGAATGCTTTATTGTTCTGACAGGACGTCATATGACGTCCTGTCATTTAAAGCTGCTAGGTGGCGCATGCCCGGGGCCGTCTCGTTACTGGGAACCCAGTGTGCGTGCCCGGCGGCCGCGATGGCCGCCGGGCACCCGCTATTGCCCAGTAACTGAGCAGAGATGTGGAGCTCTGTGTGTTAACACAGAGCTCTACGTCCTGTCGGGGAGAGAGGAGACCGATCTGTGTCCCTTGTACATAGGGACACAGATCGGTCACCTCCCCCAGTCACCCCCCTCCCCCCACACAGTTAGAACACTACTTAGGACACACATTTAACCCCTTCCCCACCCCCTAGTGGTTAACCCCTTCCCTGCCAGTCACATTTATACAGTAATCAATGCATAGTTATAGCACTAATCACTGTATAAATGTTAATGGTCCCAAAAAGTGTCCGATGTGTCCGCCATAATGTCGCAGTCCCGGGAAAAAAAAGCAGATCGCCGCCATTCCTACTAAAAAAAACAAAAACATAATTATGTCCCTATTTTGTAGGCAATATAACTTTTGCGCAAACCAGTCACTATACGGTTATTGCGATTTTTTTGATTTTTTTTTACCAAAAATATGTAGAAGAATATGTATCGGCCTAAACTGAGATAATTTTTTTTTTTTTTAATGGGATATTAAGTTGTTTTTTTTTCAAAATTGACGCTTTTTTTTTTGTTTATAGCCCAAAAAATAAAAACCGCATGTGCGATCAAATACCACCAAAAGAAAGCTCTATTTGTGGGGAAAAAAAGGACGTCAATTTTGTTTGGGAGCCACGTCGCACGACCGCGCAATTGTCAGTCAAAGCGACGCAGTGCCGGAAGCTAAAATATTGTCTGGGCAGGAAGGGGGTATAGGTGTACAGCAGGCAAGTGGTTAAAAAAGCGATCGTGTGTGGGCTCCAGAGCATTTTTCACAATCTAAAAAATGGGCATTCAAAATTTCGAACATTAGATCCCTCAGCAATTGGCATCAGTAGATCCTCCCAGCAACAATAGATCTACCACTAGCCACAAAAGATCTCTGGCAGCCGGGCAACAATATACCCCCTAGAAACACCTGAACCCTTCCAGCAACATAATCCCCCCCCCCTCCAGCAAGAATAGGCTCACTGCCAACAACAATAGATTCCCCAGCATCAGAAGACCCTCTAGCACGCCCCTTCCCTGTACGTACATTGAGTGCTAGAGGTGCCGGAGCCACAGACCACCCACTGAAGAAGAGCCATCATAAAATGTGTGTCACGCTCTGTAATCTTGATGTTTTTTCTTCTCTTGCAGTATGTTTTGCATTCCATGTGAGGGCCATTGTCCTAAAGTCTGCATCGAGGAGAAGACCATTGATTCCGTCACCTCCGCCCAGATGTTGGAAGGATGTACAGTGCTGCAAGGAAACCTTCTGCTCAACATCCGCAGAGGCCGTAAGTAGCAAAACAAAAGACAATGGCGTGGTTGATGGACAATGATCGGTCTTTGTAAGGCTTTTCTATGGGGTAGTAATGACCACATCAGACCATTAGGGGGGGAGATAAGCGGGTCCCGGCCACGTGGTGAATCATTTCCCAGGCCCTGGACAGACATTGCTCTCATTTACAAATACTACTTGTTGTGGTTTCCATCCAACGATGGTTTTCTCATTACGTTGGTTCATTTCTTTTAGTGTTTTTCATGCTCAGATCTTGTTCTTCTGTTCCGGTGGACCTTGCCTTTACATTTCGGAATTTGAGATATACTTAAATCTATTCACATGTGAAGAGCATTTATATTTTATACATGCCGCTAAACCCGTGATTGTTTCAGCCGGGTACACCACTGATCGCTCCACCTACAACATTTGGGTGGTATTGACCATTAGAAAATGTCGTTTTGACTCAAAAACATTGGGATACTTAACCACTTAAGACCCGGACCTTTAGGCAGCTAAAGGACTCGAACAGTTTTTGCGATTCGGCACTGCGCCGCTTCAACTGACAATTGCGCGGTCGTGCGACGTGGCTCCCAAACGTCCTTTTTTTTTTTCCACAAATAGAGCTTTCTTTTGGTGGTATTTGATCACCTCTGCGGTTTTTATTTTTTGCGCTATAAACAAAAATAGAGCGACAATTTTGAAAAAAAAACAATATTTTTTACTTTTTGCTATAATAAATACCCCCCAAAAATATATATAAAAAAAATATTTTTTCCTCAGTTTAGGCCGATACGTATTCTTCTACCTATTTTTGGTAAAAAAAAAAAACGCAATAAGCGTTTATTGGTTGGTTCGCGCAAAATGTATAGCGTTTACAAAATAGGGGATAGTTTTATTGCATTTTTATTATTTTTCTTTTTACTACTAATGGCGGCGATCATCAATTTTTTTCATGACTGCGACATTATGGCGGACACTTCGGACAATTTTGACACATTTTTGGGACCATTGTCACTTTCACAGCAAAAAATGCATTGTTTATTGTGAAAATGAATTGCAATATGGGAGTTAACCACAAGGGGACACTGAAGGGGTTAAGTGTGACCTCATATGTTTTTCTAACTGTAGGGGGGGTGTGGCTGTAGGTGTGACGTCGGTGATTGTGGTTCCCTATGTAAGGGAACATACAATCAATTGCAGCGCCACAGTGAAGAACGAGCAAGGTGTGTTTACACGCGGCTCTCCCCGCTCTTCAGCGCCGGGGACCGATCGCGGGACTCCGGCGGTGATCGAGTCCGCGTGTCCCGCGGTCATGGAGCTTCGGACTGGGTCGCGGGAGCGAGCCCGTGACCCACGGCTGGGCACTTAGAGGACGTACTTGTACGAGCTTGTGCCCAGCCGTGCCATTCTGCCGACGTATATGTGCAGGAGCCTTAAGTAGTTAAAGTACAACTTCCGGTACCCTCGTGGGTGGCTCCACATCAACCCCCCCTCACCCCCCTCTGATGCTACCACTATGGCGCAAGCGCAGATGTGCCGACCAGCTCTGCCCATGCTTCAGGTCCTGCCAGAAACCATCTGCGCATGCACAGTTGACTTTCCTTGCATGTGCAAAGACTTGGAAGATCTGTGACTCCCCTAAGGGTACTTTCACACTGGCAAAAATCAGGAAAAAAGGTATATGGTATATACGTGTTTTGCACAGGGGTCTAGTGCTTATTCATAGCTATGAATGAGCACTAGACCCCTGTGCGAAACGCGGATGTATATATCCCACTGCTTGCTGTGTTTTGTAGTGCTTTGCACAAATAAAGGCTACCTTCTAAGGTTATTTTTTATTGCCTTGTGCATTGCCAGCATCCACGCTTTCTGAGGAGGACATTGATTGCTCATTCCAATCACCTGGAGCGACGGTCTTCTTTTCACTACTTTCACATTGGGGCAGTGCAGGCGTTGGCGATAAAGCAACACTCGTTTTAGCGGCACTTTACCGATGCTATAGCATCGCTTTGGCGCTTGTTTTTAGGGGGTAGCTGTCGTTTTTAAACCCCCAAGAAGGGGTTAAAAGTGAACATGTTGCAGCGCTTCGGAAGTGGTGCCCATTCATACCAATGGGCATGGGTGGTGTGGGAGCGGTGTATACAGCGCTCCCACACTGCCCCAAAGATGCTGTTTGCAGGACTTTTTTCCTGTCCTGCAAGTGCACCTCAGTGTGAAAGGGGTCTAATAGTTGTCTTTTAGCATGCATGGGAAATCCCACACACGTGCAAATGGTTGTTGAAAACCAGCGCATGTGCAGCTGTGCCACGGAGCGTGCTCAGTACTTGGAGCCCTGTAACACAACTGGTTTCCCTGACCGGGGAAATCGGTGCACGTGCAGCTGTGCCACAGGGCTCTCCCAAAACCCAAAGCCCTGTACCACATCTGTGCAGGTGACTTTCCATGCATGCGCAGAGCAGAGTGCATGAGCTTCATAGGAAATGTAGTTCCATTTTATCTGGGGTGCCAAGGTTTGCCATCACTGGCCTAGAACTTCCCTAATGGTCATCTTTGTGTATGCATAGGAAATCTCATGGTTGCACAGCTAGTAGCATGCGCTAAAATGGGGATAGCCATCTATGTGCATGCAGGGGAAATCCTGTGCATGCACGGATGGTTGGGGGGGGAACCAGCACAATGGCAGCTGTACCACGAAGCTCTCCCAAAACCTGTGCAGATGACTATGCAGGGGGGGATCCTTGGCTTGCACACAGGGGGGATCCTGTGCTTGCACAGATGGTTGGCTGAGTAGAGTAATGAACAAAAAATGATCTGCACTCCGGTAGTTGCTCGTTTTTATTGACAAGACGCAGCAAACAAACGCAAGTAAAAACAGTTGACGGGTGTCAGCCTATAAGGCCTTAGTCATAACAGATGGTTGGCTCTCTCAGGACCCGAAGCCCTGCAGCACATCTGCTCACGTGAAGACATTCACTTACGTGGTTGGCCCGTCAGCCCTCCTCTTCCTGATAGGAGCCCAGTAGAAAATTGATGCTGCCACTGCGCAGGTGTTCCAGTGCCCACCAATCCGCAACAGGGAGATTCACCCATCTGTGCTGTATAACGTGGATGGAGGGACCTGATTTTCGCAGGCTGAGTGAAAAAAAAAAAGGGGGGGGAAAAAAAGCATAACTTTTCAACTGGTGGGTCCGTTTAATCGTAAGCTCTTTGTAACAGGTTTGTATCAAGGTGCCCGAAAATGTTATATATCCGTGTAAAGCAGAAAGATCTACTTCTACGTCCAGTTGCCGGCTACCCTGTCTACACTGTTACCATAATAGAGCGTATCGGCAGATGTTTTAGATTTGTTGGAAATTGGAAATAGTCTGTAAAACAAAGAGCGCCTTGTTCTTGCACCTTTATCGCACCTCATTTACCCCGCTTACCTCTTTGGCTGAATGATACAGCCGTGGTTGTTTGGCAGGGAGCGCAGCGCCGAGTCGCAGGGGTTAGTGTAGAAGTCTGCAGATAGATTTGGACGAGGTTACAGATGGGGGGGGGGGGGGGAGTATATCACAGCCGTGTGATTCTGGAGGAAGCTTCAATAATTCATGCGGCCCTCGACTGCAACTGCTGGCGCAGCCCGTGCCAAGAAGAGAGGCTGCTGAAAGCTCGGGACCTGTTACTGGCATCCACGTGGAGTATTCTTGGAAACGCAGGCAGATCCATAGAGGACTTATGAATGGGAGTTTTAACAGCATCCTTTCCTGATTCTGTACCTGTCACTTCTCGAACGCTGAGGCTGGCGGGTGTTTAATCGCACGCTCGGTTTGCGGCATTTTTGCCGGATATTCTGATTTTAAAAGGCGAATCGGTGCCTAGAGCAAAGAACTAGACTTCTTGGAGGGGTTCCACTTTTTTTTTTTCATTAATAAACTGAACATAGTAAGGTTGAAATTTTCTTCACAATAATGCTGGGGGGGTTTTCCTCCTTCTCAAAGGATCGGAAAAAAATAAAAACGCATAACGTGGAACTAAACTGCATCAAAGCCCCACAAACTGAAAACGCCATTTCATTTGAAGTGATAGTAAAGGTTCCTGTTTTTTTTTTTTTTAAATAGCAAACATGTTATACTTACCTCCAATGTGCAGTTAGTTTTGAACAGAGTGGCCCTGATCCTCCTGTTCTGGGGTCCCACGGTGGCTCTTGCGGCTCCTCTCCAAATTTGGATAACCCCCTCTGGGAAGCTCTCTCCCGAAGGGGTTACCTTGCGGGCTCGCTCCTGTGTTATACACTCGAGGTCCATAGTGTATGAGCTGGGGAGGGGGTACCGAGGGGGTAACCTTGCAGGCACGCTCCTGTGTTATACATTTGAGGTCCATAGTGTATGAGATGGGGGGGGGGGGGTAACCGAGGGGGTCACCTTCGGGCTCTCCCCTGTGTTATACATTTGAGGTCCATAGTGTATGAGACGGGGGGGTTACCGAGGGGGTCACCTTGCGGGCTCTCTCCTGTGTTATACA
Source organism: Rana kukunoris (assembly GCA_029574335.1). Lineage (NCBI taxonomy): Eukaryota > Metazoa > Chordata > Amphibia > Anura > Ranidae > Rana > Rana kukunoris. The sequence continues at coordinate 16,224,655 of CM056051.1, forward strand.
TTTGAGGTCTATAGTGTATAAGGGGGGGGGGTACCGAGGGGGTTACCTTGCGGGCTCGCTCCTGTGTTATACACTCGAGGTCCATAGTGTATGAGCTGGGGAGGGGGTACCGAGGGGGTAACCTTGCAGGCATGCTCCTGTGTTATACACTCAAGGTCCATAGTGTATGAGATGGGGGGGGGGGGGTAACCGAGGGGGTCACCTTGCGGGCTCTCTCCTGTGTTATACATTTGAGGTCCATAGTGTATGAGATGGGGGGGGGGGGGTAACCGAGGGGGTCACCTTGCGGGCTCTCTCCTGTGTTATACATTTGAGGTCCATAGTGTATGAGACGGGGGGGTTACCGAGGGGGTCACCTTGCGGGCTCTCTCCTGTGTTATACATTTGAGGTCTATAGTGTATAAGGGGGGGGGGGGGGGGGTACCGAGGGGGTTACCTTGCGGGCTCGCTCCTGTGTTATACACTCGAGGTCCATAGTGTATGAGCTGGGGAGGGGGGTACGAGGGGGGTAACCTTGCAGGCACGCTCCTGTGTTATACACTCAAGGTCCATAGTGTATGAGATGGGGGGGGGGGGGGTAACCGAGAGGGTCACCTTGCGGGCTCTCTCCTGTGTTATACATTTGAGGTCTATAGTGTATAAGGGGGGGGGGTACCGAGGGGGTTACCTTGCGGGCTCGCTCCTGTGTTATACACTCGAGGTCCATAGTGTATGAGCTGGGGAGGGGGTACCGAGGGGGTAACCTTGCAGGCACGCTCCTGTGTTATACACTCAAGGTCCATAGTGTATGAGATGGGGGGGGGGGTAACCGAGGGGGTCACCTTGCGGGCTCTCTCCTGTGTTATACATTTGAGGTCTATAGTGTATAAGGGGGGGGGGGGGTACCGAGGGGGTTACCTTGCGGGCTCGCTCCTGTGTTATACACTCGAGGTCCATAGTGTATGAGCTGGGGAGGGGGGTACCGAGGGGTAACCTTGCAGGCACGCTCCTGTGTTATACACTCAAGGTCCATAGTGTATGATATGGGGGGGGGGGGTAACCGAGGGGGTCACCTTGCGGGCTCTCTCCTGTGTTATACATTTGAGGTCCATAGTGTATAAGGGGGGGGGGGTTACCTTGCGGGCTCGCTCCTGTGTTATACATTTGAGGTCCATCTAGTATGAGACGTGGGGGTTACCGAGGGGGTCACCTTGCGGGCACGCTCCTGTGTTATACACTCGAGGTCCATAGTGTATGAGACGGGGGGGGGGGGGGGTTACCTTGCGGGCGCTCTCCTGTGTTATACACTCGAGGTCCATAGTGTATAAGATTGGGGGGGGGTTACCGAGGGGGTCACCTTGCGGGCATGCTCCTGTGTTATACACTCGAGGTCCATAGTGTATGAGACGGAGGGGGGGGGGGGGGGTTTCCTTGCGGGCGCTCTCCTGTGTTATGCACTCGAGGTCCATAGTGTATGAGATTGGGGGGGGGTTACCGAGGGGGTCACCTTGCGGGCATGCTCCTGTGTTATACACTCGAGGTCCATAGTGTATAAGATTGGGGGGGGGGTTACCGAGGGGGTCACCTTGCGGGCATGCTCCTGTGTTATACACTCGAGGTCCATAGTGTATGAGACGGGGGGGGGGGTTACCTTGCGGGCATGCTCCTGTGTTATACACTCGAGGTCCATAGTGTATGAAATGGGGGGGGGGGGTTACCGAGGGGGTCACCTTGCGGGCGCTCTCCTGTGTTATACATTCGAGGTTCATAGTGTATGACTCGGCCCCACCCCCCAACGCCCGCGTCATTGGGTTTGATTGACAGCAGCGGGAGCAAATAGCTTTGCTGCTATCAATCTATCCAATGAAGAGCCGAGAACCCTTGGAGAGAGCAAACAAGTGGTCGCGCCCACGGAAATTTGGGGCTTGGGTAAGTAAAACGGGGGTGCTGGGGGGCCGGACACTGCAAAGTGTTTTTTTACCTTAATGCATAGGATGCATTAAGGTGAAAAAACACTCAGGTTTACAACCCCTTTATTTTCAAAGCAAACCCCTCCATCTATCCATGTCTCCACCATGCTTTTATTTATTTTTTATCTGCCCTTAGCTCATGCATGCAGGCAATAGAGGAGGGTGTGCTTAGAGAAAGACCCTCCTCCCTTCCTCCTAAATGAGAGAAAGAAAAAAAAATGCCCATAAAGACTCTTTGGATGCTGTGACGGGACAAGAACGAAGATGCCAAACAGTCGTCCCCCCCGTCCCCCCTCAAAATGTATGTGCTTTGTGTCAGCAAAGATCCCCATCAAAAAAAAATTCTAGTGCTTATCTTTACACTTACCCCTAAACATAAGTTCCCTTTTGCAAGCTTCAGAGGAGCCACATTTCTCCCCAAACAAACAAAAAACAATCCCTCTCTTCCAATAGAAATCCCCCCTCCTAGATCAAATCCTCTCCTCCCCAAATCGCCCCTCCTAGCATAAATCTCCCTCCCTCACAACATCCTCTCTCCCAGCACAAATGCCCTCTCCTAGCACTAATCCCCTCTCCCAAATTTTTCCTCCTGACACAAATCCCCCAGTCATCCCTACTAGCATAAATCCATCCCCCTTCCTAACACAAATCCCTCCTCCTAGTACAAAGTCGCCCCTCTAAATCAATCCTTCTAATAATATCCCCACTGCGCCAAGGGCAGCTGTCCCTCCTACCCACACCTTGCCCCGGATGTATGACGATATTGTGGCCTAGACCAGAAAGCAGGACGGACAATTGAGTCTCCTGGAATGTATTACATAATTGTGGCCTAGGCCTGAAACCAGGAAGCACCATGAAATCTCCTGGGAAGTATGACATCATTGTGACCTAGGCCTGAAACCATAAAGTCTCCTGGAATGTATGACATCATTGTGACCTAGGCCTGAAACCAGGAAGCATGCTGAAGACTCCTGGGATGTAGGACATCATTGTTGCTTAGGCCTAAAACCAGGAAGCACCATGAAATCTCCTGGGAAGTATGACATCATTGTGACCTAGGCCTGAAACCATAAAGTCTCCTGGAATGTATGACATCATTGTGACCTAGGCCTGAAACCATAAAGTCTCCTGGAATGTATGACATCATTGTGACCTAGGCCTGAAACCAGGAAGCACCCTGAAGACTCCTGGGATGTAGGACATTGTGAATTAGGTCTGAAACTAGGAAGCACCATGAAATCTCCTGGGAAGTATGACATCATTGTGACCTAGGCCTGAAACCATAAAGTCTCCTGGAATGTATGACATCATTGTGTCCTAGGCCTGAAACCAGGAAGCACCCTGAAGACTTCTGGGATCTAGGACATCATTGTGGCTTAGGCATGAAACCAGGAAGCAACTGAAGAAATGTAAAGAAATCCAGATTAAAGCAATGGTAAACCACATGCTCGCATATTATGAATACCTTACAAAGTAGCCCTCCAGCTGTCACCGTTGACAGGGCTTCCATCTTCCTCCTGTCTTTTTTCTAGGTTTGTGGACCCTGGCTGTATGACTGCCCGGGGCTGCAATGCTAGTCATACTAGCTCATTATGGCTTTGTCTTGCAGGTTATTATTTTTTTAAATATTTATTTTTGGGTTTACAACCGCTTTAAACTACAGCTTTAAAACAAGAAAAAAATAATATACTGTACCTTCCTATCTATTTACTAAGGCTAGCCTCATAAGGAATAAAAATAGTCAATGTTGATTGAGAGAGTTTAGCTCTACTTATAGGAGCTACTAAAACCAAATATGTAAGTTTCTCATGCACATAAAGTTCTTTCTTATTTGTATTTCCTCTGAAGCACAGTACAGCCTGTATTTATTCCATTAATGCCAACGGCCATTTTAGGCTAAAGTAGGCCTAGCAGAAAATGCCACCCCGGCCGTCACGCCCTCTGAGATCTGTTTTTTCTTTTTTTTTGGTCCCCACAAAATGGAATAAATGCCAAAGGAGTCACTCGTGAAAAACGACATCCACCTCATCTAGTAGTAGCTGGTCAAATTCAACTAGACTTCTGTTCAGTGTTAAAGACGTTCCGTAGCTTACCAACTGACTTCTTCAGTACCTAGAACAGCCTTTCTCGGATGGATGAGTGGGGAAAATGCCCCCTACATTGGGTGGTCGGTAAGAAGTGGTGATCAGACTGCCACCCGCTACAGACTGCCACCCGCTACAGACTGCCACCCGAAATAGTATTGTGCTGTTTGCATTGCCAACTAGTGTTGGCCCTGGAGCTACACAGGCACCATCAATCAGCCACAACCCGAGGAATACTAGGGTTCCAAGTCATAGATTTCCTTTCCATTTTAAAGATGTTCCGTAGGTAATCAACTGACTTCTTCAGTACCTAGGATAGCCTTTCTCAACCGGAGGGACAACTAAGTGGGGAAAATGCCCCCATACATTGGGTGTTCAGTAAGAAGACTGCCACCATTACAGTGGTGGTCAGAATGCCACCTTACGGACTGCAAAAATAAATGGTTCGTATTGTGCTGTTGGCATTGCCAAGTGGTGTTGGCCCTGGAATTACACAGGCACCATCAAATGGGAGGTCAATCAGCCACAACCCAAGGAACCCCTGGTAACCTTTGGAGGAATCCTAGGGTTCCAAGTTCTAGACTTCTGTTCAGTTTTAAAGACGTTCCGTAGCTTACCAACTGACTTCTTCAGTACCTAGAACAGCCTTTCTCAACCAGATGGACAACTAAGTGGGGAAAATGCCCCCTACATTGGGTGGTCAGTAAGAAGACTGCCACCATTATTGCCGCGTACAGACGATCGGACATTCCAACAACAAAACCGTGGATAATTTTCCGAAGGACGTTGGCTCAAACTTGTCTTGCATACACACGGTCGTACAAATGTTGTCGGAACTTGCGAACGTCAAGAACACGGTCACGTGCAACACGTACGACGGCACAAAAAAACTGAAGTTTCATACCAATTACGCCCCCCTTTGGGCTCCATCTGCTTATCTCGTGTTTGTAGAAGTTTGGTGAGAGACGATTCACGCTTTTCAGCTTTGTGCTTTTCAGTCCGTTACAGCGTGACGAATCTGCTATCGCCATTACGCACGCTAGTTTTACCAGTCCGAGCGCTTCCGTCTCGTACTTGATTCAGAGCATGCGTGGAATTTTGTGCGTCGGAATTGTCTACAGGGGCTCGGAGTTTACAAGAGCGGATTTTGTTGTCGGAAAATTTGAAAACCAGCTCTCAAATTTTTGTCGTCGGAAATTCCAACAAAAAATGTCCGATGGGGCCTACACACGGTCGGAATTTCCAAGCGTGTGTATGCTGCATTACAGTGGTGGTCAGAATGCCACCATTACCGACTGCCAAAAGAAATAGTTGTTATTGGGCGGTTGGCATTGCCAAGTGGTGTTGGTCCTGGAACTACTCGGGCACCACCAAATGGGAGGTCAATGAGCCACAACACAACCTGAGGAACCCCTGGTATTGTTTGGAGGAATCCTAGGTTTCCAAGTCTTATCGTTTCAGGAAGATACCCAGAATTTATATCCTCGCCCTAAACACCTTACTCTTTATAGTGTAAGTCAGGGGTTCCCAACCTTTTAAAGAGCGAGGGCCACCTAAGCGACTTGGTAACCAGTCATGGGCCACAATGAGCGGAGTGGGTGCATGGCAGCCCACTCTACTCTATAGACCCCACTCTACTTTTTTTTGTGGATCGGATTGGAGGTAGACATTTGTAAAGAGACAAAAGTCCATTTACATCTGTTACTCCTAATTTCCGACAACAGATGTTCAATGTTTGCTTTTTGTCAGAAATTCCGACAGTGTGTAGGCCATTTTTGGACATTTTCTGTCGGAATTTCTGACAACAAAAATTTGTGAGACGGTTCTCAAATTTTCCGACAACAAAATCCGTTCTCGTAAATTCCAATTGTGTGTAGACAATTCCGACGCACAAAAATCCACACATGCTCTGAATCAAGTAAAAGATGGAAGCGCTCGGTCTGGTAAAACTAGCATTCGTAATGGAGATGGCACATTCGTCACGCTGTAACAGACTAAAAAGTGTGAAGCTGAAAAACGCAAATCGTCTCTCACGAAACTTCTACTAACATGAGATTAGCAGGAGGAGCCCAAAGGGTGGCACCCTTGGTATGGAACTTCACTTTTATTGTGCCGTTGTACGTGACCGCGTTCTTGACGTTGGCAATTTCCTACAACAATTGTGCGACCGTGTGTATGCAAGACAAGTTTGAGCCAACATCCGTCGGAAAATTATTCACGGTTTTGTTGTCAGAATGTCCGATCGTGTGTACGCGGCACTAGAGGTGAATGGAGGGTCCAGTTGCGTCGGGCTGACCGTGTGAAAGGGGCCCATGGCTCAGTACAGTTAACCCTCAAGTGTACTGCTCTGCACCTGTGGATCAGTTTAAAAACAGCCCAGTAACCACTGCAGAACAGATATTCCCAAATATACACTGTGGGCAGGATTCACAAAGGAGTTACGCCGGCGTATCTCCTGATACGCCGCCGTAATTTTAAATGTGCGCCGTCGCATCTTTGCGCCTATTCACAAAGGAAGATACACCGAAAAACATGGCTTCAGTCGTCTGGCGTAACTTGCCTACGCCGGCGTATCGTGGGCGCATAGTTACGCTGGATACATTCGGCGTTCCCATTAAAAATATGCAAATGAGCAAGATACGCAGATTCACGAACGTATATGCGCCCGGTCGCTTCATATACGCGCTTTTCGTAAGGCTTACGTCCGGCGTAAAGTTGCTCCTGCTATATGAGGCGCAGCTAATGCAAAGGTATGGGCCAGGGAACGACGCCGTCGAATTTTTTACGTAGTACGTGAATAGGGCTGGTCGTAGGTTACGTTCACACATCGTAGGCTTTGGGCATCAACGTCACTAAGGCATTCTATCCGACGTGTTTCGGAGCATGCGCACTGGGAGACGTCCACGTTCGTTCGGCCCATCATTTGCATGGGGTCACGGTTCATTGTCATAAAACATGCCCACTGCCTTGCTACTTTGAATTACGTGGGCTTACGCCGGCCCATTTACGCTAATACGCCGTAACTTAGGGCACAAGTGCTTTGTGAATACAGCACTTGCCTCTCTAAGTTGCGGCGGCGTAGCGTAAAGAAGATACGCTACGCCCGCACAAAGATACGCCCGGGTACGTGAATCCGGGCCAGTTATTTTAGTAATAAACTTACCTTTAATAACATTATTCTATTTTATTCCATCCTGTAGCAGAAGGTCGCGGGCCATATTAAAGGGCTCCACGGGCCACTGGTTGGGCACCCCTGGTGTAAGTTCACCTTCGGCAAGATTTTCCCCAAATTCCCCCCCATAAATTTCTATATCCTGTGAATAGTACATACCAGAGCCCCTCCTGTTTTAAATGGTACATGGTCTTTCATTACATATGCAGCTGTTGGGGGAGGAGGGCTCTCCACAAAACATCCACCTTCTAACTGTGAAGTAGGACCTGGAATATGTTTAAGATGGATGATGAAATGTCTGAAGGATCTAACCAGGTAGAGCAATGTCAGAACGTAGGGAGAAAGAAATGTGTTTGGGGTGTAGTTGGGTGGAGAGTAGGGCTTGGACCCAAAAGGGAACACCCTGATAGCTTGTCCTGGAGCTATTACACAATTGTTTGGGTGGAATTGGAATAATGTTGTTTGTGTCTCACCCTGGTCTTGTCTTCTTGCAGAAAACATTGCCGCAGAGCTGGAGAACTTTATGGGTCTCATAGAGACGGTGACCGGATACGTGAAAATCCGCCACTCCCATGCTCTGGTTTCGCTGTCCTTCCTGAAAAGTCTGCGTTACATCAATGGAGAGAACCTCACTGATGGGTCAGTCTACAGTCTTGTCTGTTACCATAAAGAAAATTGTTGGGAACCAGATGTGCAGATGAGTAACATTTTGTAGTAGTTTGTGTATTTTATTTAGGGAAAACTAAACTTTTATTTAGGGAATGTTTTTATCATGCATATTATCATAGTAACCTATAATAAAAAAAAAAACAACATAAAGTGTCAAATTGAATCGCTTGGATGGCTTCAGTGTTCACAGTTGGACTTATCCAATAATCTTGATATTCAGTCTTAAATCATGATAAATGTATAAGTTTACCTATAAATGTTGTACACTATATTGTCAAAAGTATTGGGACGCCTGCCTTTACACGCACACAAACTTTATTGGCATCCCAGTCTTAGGCTCCATTCACATCTAGGCGTTTTGTAGCCTTACGCCCGACGCTGAAGCAGCCCTAGATACGCTGGAGGGGCGAATTAACATTGTCGGCTATGGAGATGGTTCACATCTCCACGCCCAAACGCCCATACGCCTGAAGCTCAAACAAGTCCCGGACCCTTTTTTTCAGACGTATCGGGCGTACGGGCATAGCCGGCAATGTTAATTCACCTCTTCTGCAAAAAATCAATAGGCGTTTTGTCGCCGCAAATCGCGCTCTAATTCATATTTTATTGGGGCTCTGTGCAGGCGAATCAAGTTCCTCCACCCCAAACTCCCTCATCCATGTCTTTATGGGCCTTGCTTTGTACACTGGTCCAAATCATTTAGTGGAGGGGGGATTATGGTGTGAGGTTGTTTTTCAGGGGTTGGGCTTGGCCCCTTAGTTCCAGTCAAGGGAGCTCTTAGGCTACATTCACACATGGCGGACTCCGTCGCAGTCTGTTCCGACAGAGTCCGCCTTTATCCGCCATCTCAGCAGGAGATCAGTCCGCAGATCTCCGCTGAGCCGACGGATGACAAGCTCCTCTCTGCTCACTGAGCGGGGAGGAGCTTATGCAGCGCCGCTGTCTCCTATGGAGTGATCTAATGAAAACTGACAGCTTCAGACCTTAACCGATCCGATCCGCATGGACGGATGGGGACGTATCCCCCATACGTTTGTTTTAAGCGGATCAGATCAGGTCGGATGTCAGCGGACATGTCTCCGCTGACATCCGACGCTCCATAGAGATGCATGGAGCGCCCGTTCAGGTCCGCCCTCAAAACTGACAGACGGACCTGAACGGACTGAAGTGTGAATGAGGCCTTAAGGCTTCAGCATACCAAGACATTTTGAACAATTTTATGCTCCCAACTTTGTGGGGGAACAGTTGGGGATCGCCCCTTCTTGTTCCAACATAACTGCGCACCATACACCATGATAAAAAAAATCGAAATAAGCGTATATTGATTGGTTTGCGCAAAAGTTATAGCGCCTACAAAATAGGGGATAGATTTATGCCACTTTTATTTTTTTTACTACTAATGGCAGCGATCTGTGATTTTTTTTCCCCATCTGTCCTGAAAGCCAGAGAGGAAGAAAAGCTTTTTTTTTTACATTTCTGGACTGCTGCATCGGTTGCGTTGGCCAGTGACTCATTACACAAGGAGATAAGTTCAGTGGGGGGGGGGTCACCCTTTAATTTCTTTGGGAATAGGTGAATTAATACTTCAAAAATATATATATATAAACCATTACCAGTCATGATAAACTGGCCATAGGTTTTTATTCAAATCTTCACAGAAAAATAATTTGTTGGAACATCTTTTTCTCCATTGTTGAATGAACCAATGTTGGTAGAGTAACTCTTCCTCTATAGTGAATCTTTTTTTTTTCATTGCAGTTAAATAATGGATTCCAGAGTTGCGATGGAGGGGGAGGGGGAAGAGTTGCGATGGAGGGGGAGGGGGAAGAGTTGCGATGGCGGGGGAGGGGGAAGAGTTGCAATGGCGATGGCGGGGGGAGGGGGAAGAGTTGCCATGGCGGGGGGAGGGGGAAGAGTTGCCATGGCGGGGGGAGGGGGAAGAGTTGCCATGGCGGGGGAGGGGGAAGAGTTGCCATGGCGGGGGAAGAGTTGCGATGGAGGGGGAGGGGGAAGAGTTGCGATGGAGGGGGAGGGGGAAGGGTTGCGATGGAGGGGGGAAGCGTTGCGCAGATTTGCGGTGGAGGAAGCGTTGCGCAGATTTGCAGTGGAGGAAGCGTTGCGCAGATTTGCGGTGGAGGAAGCGTTGCGCAGATTTGCGGTGGAGGAAGCGTTGCGCAGATTTGCGGTGGAGGAAGCGTTGCGCAGATTTGCGGTGGAGGAAGCGTTGCGCAGATTTGCGGTGGAGGAAGCGTTGCGCAGATTTGCGGTGGAGGAAGCGTTGCGCAGATTTGCGGTGGAGGAAGCGTTGCGCAGATTTGCGGTGGAGGAAGCGTTGCGCAGATTTGCGGTGGAGGAAGCGTTGCGCAGATTTGCGGTGGAGGAAGCGTTACTTATAATTTCCATATTGTAAGATTACGCAGAAAGTCCACATCTAAACGATTCAATTTTTGTAATGTGTAAAATTCTAATGATGTTCCTTTTTATTGTCATTTTTCCGGTGTTGGGTGTGATGTCGGCACCTCTCGGCATATTGTTTGTCCCAGGCACAGAAAGGGTAAACCTCTGCTTAATTTTGTGAGGCTTGGAATGCCAATGTTTGGACACATTCCACTGGTATCCTGGTTTATCGTTTCACTCCAACAGAGGAGAAACCTGTTCTGTTCCCTGGATAGCCGGGGCTGGGAAATGGGGGCTCCTGTGCTCCAATGGAAGCACTCCCCTTTTTTCTTTTTTCTTTTTGGAGGTCCTGGGAAAAGCTTTGCCTCTGTTAGTTTATCTGACCTGCCCTGCTAAAATTTCCAGCAGGATGGAATTCCTGGCAGCGTCTACTCCTTTTTACTTCTCTTCTCAGGTTGCTCCTAGTAGTGTGTCAGAAATTCTTAAAATTCTACATCCTTCATCAGCTGATTCGCCACACTTCAGGGGTCCCCTACGGTGCATCCAGAAAGTATTCACAGTGCTTCACTTTTTCCACATTTTTTTTTTTTTGTTACAGCCTTATTCCAAAATGGATTAAATTCATTTTTTTTCCCTCAAAATTCTACAAACAATCCCCCATAATGACAACGTGAAAGAAGTTTGTTTGAAATCTTTGCAAAGTTAAAAAAAAAAAAAAAAATCCCATATACAGAAGTATCACAGCCTTTGTACGATACTTTGGTGAAGCTCCTTTGGCACCAATTACAGCCTCAAGACTTTTTGAGTATGATGCTTCAAGCTTGGCACACCTATTTTTGGGAAGTTTCTCCCATTTTTCTTTGTAGTTCCTCCCAAGCTCCATCTGGTTGGATGGGGAGTGTCGGTGCACAGCTATTTTCAGATCTCTCCCGAGATGTTCAATGGGGTTCATGTCTGGGCTCTGGCTGGGCCACTCAAGGACATTCACAGAGTTGTCCTGCAGCCACTCTTTTGTTATCTTAGCTGTGTGCTTAGGGTAGCTGTCCTGTTGGAAGATGCACATTCGCTCCAGTCTAAGGTCCAAAGCACTATGGAGCAGGTTCATCGAGGATTTCAGTGTACATTGTTGCATTCATCTTTCCCTCCTTCCTGACTAGTCTCCCAGTTCCTGCCACTAAAAAGCATCCCCACAGCATGATGCTACCACCACCATGCTTCACCGTAGGGATGGTATTGGCCGGGCGGTGAGCGGTGTCTGGTTTCTTCCCGACATGACGCTTGCTATGCAGGCCAAAAAGTTCAATCTTTGGGTTGGCAAGGATGCGGCACTGCTCCTGAATTGGAAGCAGAGTTGCCACTCTTTATGTAGGCCGAGACTGCTTATAATAAATCTTGTAGAGGGCTATGACCATCTGCTTTTGTCGCTGCTCATTCCCAAGCTTGTAGCTTGTCAATCGGCACCTGGCCACACCTTGTCCTGCCCACAATCTCTGTTGTTGAACCCTCCCACTGTGAGCTGCAGTGTTTGGGCATGGGAGCACGTGAGACAAAATTATAAGAGGCTATGGGCTCAGCCATGTTTTTTTTTTTACTTTGATGCATTATATAGTGAACTCTGCCACATAGTACAGCACTGTCTGGTAGTGCAGGGTGCCTGTAATAACACTTATAAGTCTCCAGTCCACCCTCAGCCTGTGAACAGTAAAAGGAGATGCAGCACAGTGTTAAGCATATCTCCTTATCACTACTACAGGTATCTACGTCCTAACGGAATGCAACGTCCACTGCAGCACAGCTAATTGGCTCTTTGTATTGCATCTCCCTCCCCCCAGTCTAAGCTCTGTTGTACAGGGATTTCATTGCCAACTCAACTCAATTATACTGCTTACATTTAAAAAATACATTAAAATAATGCAATAGTGAATATCTGCCATTTATATTTGCCTGAAGTCCAGTTTTAAAGTGACTGTAAAGGCATTTATTTTCTAAACGTAATGCATCCTCTGCATTTAGGTGAAAAACATCCTGCTAGCTGTTCTCCGCCCCCCCCCAATCCAGAGCTGTGCCTGTGTGCAGCCCCGTTCTCCACTCTCTCTCTTCTCACAGGACACACATGTAGCAGTGGGAGCCATTGGTTCTTGCTGCTGTCGGTCAAATCCTGTGAGAAGGGCGGAAGGGAAGGGTGTGATGGAGCCTCAAGACGTGGTGTGTGTGTCTATGGACACACACAGCTCGGCTCTGGAGCGTGCTTGCAAATGTCCCCCCACCCATACCACATGACTTACTATGAGGACACATGCAGGAGAGGAGGAGCGGACAGCACCAGCGGGGGACTTCAGAAGAGGAGGTAAGGGGACCACTCTGTGCAATGACCTTGCCTTTAGTATCGCTTTAAGCTACATCTCCACCAAAGTTTGGACCAGAAGCGAAAAGAGAAGACTGTATTCCGTGCACTGCAGTCACAAACTTCAAAGTGAAGTCCATTTTCCCCAACATGTTTCATGTTACACCCCTATTTATCCCTGTTTGCAAAATGTGGAATTTTCCTTTCACTATTGCTGCCATTATAATCCAATCTTTCACATGACCTCCCCTCTTCCACTCAGACTTGAAAATAGGCACATGCCCCATTGAAAAAAAAAAAAAATCCATGTTTTACAAAAAAAGAATTTTGCTCCAAGCTGTGTTCCCTTGGCTAAAAAAGAAAAAAGAAAAAAATCTTGCTTTCTCAAAGGAAACCTATGTGACCATTTTACGTTCTGTTAATAGGTAGATTTCCCAGTCTTATTTGTTACATGTACTTCATACGGAGGGTGGGATGGAGGAGACAGGTGAGACAGAGTTCATCACAGTTGTTGAATGTCTCTTCAGTTCACGTCCTCAGATTGTTTTTCAGATGTTTCTTTTTGGCCAACCTTATTTTGAAAGGTTGTAGTGGATGCTGTCACAGGTTAAAAGTCTAGTTGATCAAAACTTGAAGCATTTAGGAACGTTTGTTTTATCACACATACCTCAGCCAAAGCAAATTCTGCTTCCTAGCTCTTTGACCACTGTAGCCGAAGTACAATGGCTAATTACCAGAGTGTGACATCTTCTTATTTGAAGAAAAGATCTAGTTTGTATAGACATGCTCCTTCACCGTGGCCAGAAGACTTGGTTGGCGAATCGGCCCTGTTGTGTAGCCATGCTTTTTCACTGTGGTTAGACTTGGTTGGACAATTGGTCTTGTGTAGCTATGCTCCTTAACTGTGGTAAGAAGACTTTGCTGGAGAATTGGTCTTTTTGAGTAGCCATGTTCCTTTACTGTATTTAGAAGACCTGGTTGGACAGTTGGTTTGTTGTGTAGCCATTGTCTTTCACTGTGGTCAGAAGACTTGGTTGGAGAATTGGTCCTGTTGTGTAGCCATGCTCCTTCGCTGTGGTCAGAAGACCTGATTGGAGAATTGGTCCTGTTGTGTAGCCATGCTCCTTCGCTGTGGTCAGAAGACTTGGTTGGAGAATTGGTCCTGTTGTGTAGCCATGCTCCTTCGCTGTGGTCAGAAGACCTGATTGGAGAATTGGTCCTGTTGTGTAGCCATGCTCCTTCGCTGTGGTCAGAAGACTTGGTTGGAGAATTGGTCCTGTTGTGTAGCCATGCTCCTTCGCTGTGGTCAGAAGACCTGATTGGAGAATTGGTCCTGTTGTGTAGCCATGCTCCTTCGCTGTGGTCAGAAGACTTGGTTGGAGAATTGGTCCTGTTGTGTAGCCATGCTCCTTCGCTGTGGTCAGAAGACTTGGTTGGAGAATTGGTCCTGTTGTGTAGCCATGCTCCTTCGCTGTGGTCAGAAGACCTGATTGGAGAATTGATCTTGTGTAGCCATGCTCCTTCGCTGTGGTCAGAAGATTTGGTTGGAGAATTGGTCTTGTTGTATAGCCATGCTCCTTCACTGTGGTCAAAAGGCTTGGTTGGAGAATTGGTCCTGTTGTGTAGCCATGCTCCTTCGCCATGCTCCTTCGCCATGCTCCTTCGCCATGCTCCTTCGCCATGCTCCTTCGCTGTGGTCAGAAGACTTGGTTGGAGAATTGGTCCTGTTGTGTAGTCATGCTCCTTCGCTGTGGTCAGAAGACCTGATTGGAGAATTGATCTTGTGTAGCCATGCTCCTTCGCTGTGGTCAGAAGATTTGGTTGGAGAATTGGTCTTGTTGTATAGCCATGCTCCTTCACTGTGGTCAAAAGGCTTGGTTGGAGAATTGGTCCTGTTGTGTAGCCATGCTCCTTCGCTGTGGTCAGAAGACCTGATTGGAGAATTGATCTTGTGTAGCCATACTTCTTCAATGTGGTCAGAGGACTTGGACAATCAGTCTTATTGTGTAGCCATACTCCTTCACTGTATTCAGAAGACCTGGTTGGTATATGGGTCTTCTTGTGTAGTCATGCTCCTTCAATTAGGTTAGAAGACCTGGTTAGAGAATTTATTTTTTTATTTTATTTTTTTGTGTAGCCATGGTTTTTCACTGTGGTCAACAGAGCTGTTTGTTATGTAGTTATGCCCCAAACTGTGTTTAGAAGACCTAACTGGATAGAGAAGAGCACAGTGTCTAGCTTTTGGCCAACTCGACCTTTACACATCAATTTGGTAATCTAGAGATTCCCCATGGGCATAAAGAAGTGAAAACGATATAAGCCATGTCAACTGTCTATATGCAGTTGGTAAAATGTTGTAACAAAAGCTGTAAATACACCATACTACCTTGTGTGAACAGAAATTGTAGTGGTGCAGTCTTCTTTGTTGATTAAAAGTATCTTTTTATATAAATTTTGTGCAGGAATTACGCCTTTTATGTTCTGGACAACAACAATCTACAGCAACTGTGGGATTTTTCGAAACACAGCCTCACCATCAAAACCGGAAAGATGTATTTTGCATTTAACCCAAGGCTATGCGTAAAAGAGATCAATGACATGGTAAATGTGACCGGAACCACAGGACGGCAGACAGACCAGGACATCAATCGTAAAAACAATGGAGACCGAGCATCTTGTGAGTAAAAGGCCATATATAATATATAGTGATTTCAGTCTGGGTTCTTTTTTTTATTACAGGTATTTACTTTGCATTGACTGTTTACACAGTGCTTTACATATTGCACATTCACATCAGTCCCTGCTCTAAAGGAGCTTGCAATCTAAGATCCCTATCTTACATGCAGACATAAACATACTTGGGGCCAATTTAGACAGGAGCCATGGTACTTCACCGTGGTCAGAAGACTTAGTTGGAGAATCAAACCTGTTGTATAGCCATAGTTTTTCACTGTGGTCAGAAGACCTGGTGGAGAATCGTTCTTGTTGAGTAGCCATGTTCCTTTACTGTAGTCAGAAGACCTAGTTGGACAATTCTAGTCTTTGGAGTGTGGGAGGAAACCAGAATTCCCAGAGGAAACGCACACAAGCACAGGGAAAACATGCAAAGTCCATGCAGGTAGTGTCCTGATTAGGATTCGAACCGAGGACCCTAGTGCTGCAAGGCATAAGTGCTAACCACTAACAAATGTGTACTTAGAAGAACATAGATGCTGTGATTTCTCTGCCTCTTTCTGAAAAAATGTGAGTTGCCTGCCTGCCTGCAATTGATTAGAACAAGTTCTTGGCTGCGGCTGCTGCCATGAGCTTGGTGTTGTTATTTTTTAAAGTTGCCAATTTGCTGCTTAATTAAAGTGATCTGGGCGGCTCTACAGCCACCTGATCACTTTTACTGAAGGGCAAACACCACCTGTGCTTGATTAGCTACTGTAGAGGGCATTAGGGGTCCAATAGACCCCAGAGTTCCCCATACAGAAGATCTGCCACCTAATGTAAGCTATGACATAGTCGGCCCCTTGTAGTAGCAATAAAGTTAAAGTGGTTTTAAATTCTCAAGGTTTGTTACCTTCATGCATTCTATACACAAAGGGGGAAAACCTCCTCTGTGCAGCAACCGCCCCAACCCCCCTAATACCCAAGACCAATCTTCCACCAGCAATGCGATTGAGAGCCTCGGCTCTCTGGGGACTGCAGACAGCAGCGTGAACCATTGTCACAGCCAGCGAGTCAATGAGGAGAGAGGGGCAGGGCTGAAACTGCTTGGGTGCCCCTATTGCAAGGGGGTACTCGGCAGAAAGGAGGAGCCAAGAGTGCCAACGGGGGACCCGAGAAGAGGAGGATCGGGGCTGCTGTGTGCAAAACTACTACACAGGGCAGGTAAGTATTGCACCACTCATGAGGTATTACCACAAACATCAGAGTGAAAGCAATAACTCGAATGCCGACATTTACAATTACCTCTACACTTATAACCCGAGATGTTTAAAGTGTCACCTATGATTTTTTTTTTTAGGTACTGTTCTGGAAATGTTATAGATAGGCAACTCCTATCCTCAGATTCATTAGTGGTTCCAAATTAATAACTACTGCAGTAGGGAACAGACACAGAAGATACACTCCGCATCTTTCCAAATAAGTGTTCTGTTTATTCAACGCAATTTATTACGTATGTCTCACATTAACATTACAATTGTACAGTAACAAGGGGCGTAACATAGGCAGGCTAATTTTTAATCGGGACTTGAATATTTTCATTACAAAATATTATTAGTGCCGTGTGCAATAAATAGGCAAAGCATATAGATTACAATTATATACAGAATTTACAATTTCCCTAACAGTACTCTAGTTTGATGCCATTTTGACACGCAGAATTTTGAGTTTTGAGTCGTGTTTGGTATCAAATTACTCGATGTAACATCCTCCTTTTTATATATATATATATATATATATATATATATATATAATATATATATAAATATATATATATATATATATATATATATATATATATATATATAAAATTTGTATCAACTATTGTGTATTGTTTGCACTAAAATTCATTTTAGTGTATTTTTTTCCAAAAAAGAAATGTGCATTCCATAAATGGCTGCGCAAATATCACGTAATGTAAAAAAAAAAATGCACAATTTTATTCTTCAGGACCTCTGCTTTAAAAAAATTAAAAATAAATAAAATATATATATATATATATATATATATATATATATATATATTTTCCTAGCTAAATAAATACTGATTTTAACGTGTTCAAAAAATAATAATTGCCCCGGACAGCATATGGCTGAACTTTAGAGGGAGAATAGTCATTAAAAAAAATCAATTTCCTATTTTGTAATCAAAATCATTTTATACTTTTATTTATAATTCACCTCCTTGTTTTCCTCTCAGGTGAAAGTCACACACTGAACTTCATATCTAACAGCACACAGAAGACCCGGATCATGTTGACCTGGGAGCGATACCGACCGCCTGATTACAGAGACCTCATCAGCTTCACTGTGTACTATAAGGAGGCGTACGTTCTAGTTAATTTGTTGTTCTTTTTTTTATTATTCTGTATGAAATGTTGTAATGAGCGATATATGCGCCAATGGGGGTTCTACTTGGAAGATAGTTACTGATCAGTCAGCAAAAGGCTTCCTTACTTGGAATGCAGGGATGGGGCAGAACGAGGTAGGGGGCGCGACGGGGCATGCACCCCGGGCACAGTGGCTGTATGTAGAGGAGGGGATGCTCTGGGAGTTCCAGCTGCTCCCTTCTGCCTTGCCTCTCACTGATGGGAGTGGAGTGACTGTCACTCGTGTCGGTAGGGTGTTTTTCATTTGGAGTGCGATGGTAACGGTCATTCCACCTCTGGCACTAGCCCTGTGCTTCCTGCTGTCACTTGTAAACACAGAAGCCGGCTTACTGTGACACCACTGACACAGGGCCTTGTTTTTTTTTTTTCATTCCGGTGATACCATTGGGCCAGGGAATTTTTTTCATTGCTGTGACACGACCAGCCCAGGGACATGCCATCCGGCACTAGCCCAGTGCATCCTGCTGTGGTTTGTAAACACAGAAGCCAGCTTAATGTGATACCACACAGGGGCGTGTTTTTTCATTCCTGTGACACCACCAGCCCAGGGATTTTTTTTTTATTCCAGAGACACCACCAGCCCAGGGACACTTTTTCATTCAAATTACACCCCCAGCCCAGGGACACTTTTTCATTCCTGTGACACCCCCGGCCCAGGGACATTTTTTCATTTCAGGGACTCCCCCAGCCCAGGGACATTTTTTCATTTCAGGGACTCCCCCAGCCCAGGGACATTTTTTCATTTCAGGGACTCCCCCAGCCCAGGGACATTTTTTCATTTCAGGGACTCCCCCAGCCCAGGGACATTTTTTCATCCTGTGACACCCCCAGCCCAGGGACATGTCCCCAATGGACGGGTTTCCAATAGGCAGATGAGGGCTGCACTTTCCCATCTTTGCCCTGGGCACCGGTTGACCTTGCCCCGGCACTGAGGTATGTAACCCAGAATGAGTCTGCAGGTTGGCCTTTATTCACCTCATGCTTGTTCCGCATCAGTAAGAGCTCATACGCACTAGAGGCACCGCCTGCGTTCGGATCGCTTTTCAGAGCGCATTTGACAGGCAGGAAGGAGGCGTATCGCCACTTCCATGTCTGTTTTACCCCCCTTGATCCCCACTCTCTTGCCCCGCATGGATTGCACACGGTTGCAAGGTGCTTGCAGAGTGACCCCATTCAATTGAATATAGAGACAGTGAGTAGTATTCTTGCTACAAAGCATCGCCGCCGCGGCATGTGTGCGCTGCTGCCTCTGCAGCTAAAGGGGAGTAGTGGTATCAGGAGGCGGTAAAAGCATGGCTCAATCGTGCTGCGTAAATTGTCAGCACTAAATAAATATTGGTTATATATAATGCCAGCTCACCAACCTGTTAGAAAAAAAAAATGTCATATTACATGTATTCTGTTTTCTTTTTCCTGTTTTAGTCCTGTTCCTGATGTGACTGAGTACGATGGTCAGGACGCATGCGGGTCAAACAGCTGGAACATGCTGGATGTAGACCTACCACAGAACAAGGAGAAGAACCCCGGGGTCCTCCTGCAGGGCCTAAAGCCCTGGACTTCCTATGCAATCTTTGTGAAAGCTCTCACACTGATCATGGTGGAGGATAATCAGTTCCATGGAGCAAAGAGCAATATTGTCTACATCCGCACCGAGCCTGCAGGTATTAACCGCGCTTCACCGTATTTTATGGCCTGCTAATACGCAGGTGTGCTTTTTTATTTCCAGGCATGTTGTAGAGAAAAGCTACATGGAATTCATCAAAATAAATATTTTCTTTCACCCTACTGAGCACACACACACAAAATAATATATATATTATATATTTTTATAAATATAGATTATTACTGTATACATTATATATATATATATATATATATATATATATATATATAATGTATACAGTAATAATCTATATTTATAAAAATATATATATACACACATACACAAAAAATAATAAAAATTATATATACATATTATATAACGTACTGTATGTATGGGTGTGTGTATATGTATATGTGTGTGTGTGTGTATGTATATATGTGTATATATATATATAATTATATCATTTTTATTCATTCTTTGTGTTATGTGTGTGTATTTTTTAAACTAAACACATTTTTATATATATCTTAAAAGGTGTGTGTGTGTGTGTGTATATATATATATAATGTGTGTGTGTGTGTGTGTGTATGTATGTGTGTGTGTGTGTGTATATATATATATATATATATATATATATATATATATATATATATATACACTTACTTTTAACAGTACCTATTAGTCCATGGAGTAGTGTATTTTTGGGTACGCTGGGCACGTGGCGTTGGGTACGCTGGGCACGTGGCATTTGGTATGTGGACATGTACAGCACATGTAGTTTAATTGTCTCCTAACATCTTATTTTGTTATTTAGTTCCCTCCATCCCCCTGGACGTCATCTCGGCCTCCAATTCCTCGTCTCAGCTGATTGTGAAGTGGAAGCCTCCGTCTCTTCCAAATGGAAATCTCTCCTATTACATTGTGCGCTGGCAGCAACAGCCTCAGGACAGTTATCTTTACCAGCACAACTACTGCTCCAAAGGTGCCATTCCTGTTACTATGGAGGGGGGGGGTACACAGATACTGTTTATACATTTTGCACATAGCATAAAGGCCTGCTAGGGATGAGTGAAAGACTGGAAACTTGTTTCTGCTAATTGGAGCTCCAGGTAGATCTTAATGCGTTGTGCGTCCATCAACATAAATCTGCAGAGCTGATAGGAATGTCTTTAGGCAGCTTACAGAAGGGTGACAGTATCAGAAGGGTCGGTTTTCTTATTATGAGCTTTTTTAGGGCCTTTTCACACCACAGTGTTGGCATTTTCTGTGCATTAAGGGCTCTTTCAGACTTGTGCCTTCTGAAGAGCACTCGGAACACTTTTCAGAGGGCATCTGGCAGACAGTGAGGAGGTAATGTAATGTCTCCTCACCTCCTGATTTAACCCGGTAAAGTGATAGTAAATGCTCTTTTTTTTTAATTTAAATATGTTACACCTACCTGTATATGGTTTTACACAAAGTAGCCCTTATCCTCCTCTTCTCAGGTCCCCCGCTTATAGCTCCACCCCTAATACCCCCCCCCCAAGGCGCTTGCTCTGATAGTACTTGTACATGCATGCTCTTAAACCCCGCTCTGTGGCTACCACTGCTGTCTGTCTCTGAACCAATGCGGACTGAGAGAGCTGCTGCTCTTGTGCACATGGCAGGATCGTGATGGGCTTGGGTAAGTATAAGGGAGGGGCTGGGGGGCGGCACACAAAAAAATGTTTTGACCTTAAAGAGATTGTATGGCTTTGTTTTTTGTTTTTTTAAGTAACAAACATGTCATACTTTGCTCCACTGTGCAGTTCATTTTACACAGAGTGACCCCCGATCCTCGACTTCTGGGGTCCCCCGGCAGCGCTGGCAGCTCCTCCCGCATCGTATAACCCCCTAGGAGTAGTGCTCTCCTGGGAGCTTACCTTGTGGGTGCGCTCCCGAGTCCAGCATTTGCGTCCATAGATGCAGAATGCTGGACTCAGCCCTGGTGTCCACGTCATTGGGTTTGATTGACAGCAGTGAGAGCCAATGGCTGCGCTGCTATCAATCTATCCAATTAAGAGCCGAGACAACGGGCAGAGGGGAAGAGCGTGTCTCTGGCATGTAAATCACAGGACTCGGGTAAGTAAAACGGGGGGGGCAAGTCAGTGACAGAAGTTTTTTTACCCATATAGGATAACTTCACGTGGTAACAAAAAATAAAAATAAATGCACATTTTTTGCAGGTAAAAAAAATATGTGAATTTATTATTTTATGTTTCTGAAGCCTCTAAACCAGGGGTCTCAAACTGGCGGCCCACCAGCTGTTGCGGAACTACAAGTCCCATGAGGCATTGCTAGGCTGACGGTTACAAGCCTTGACTCCCACAGGCAAAGGGATGATGGGACTGGTAGTTTTGCAATAGCTGGAGGGCCGCCAGTTTGAGGCTCCTGGTCTAAAGCATTGCACCAGCGACCAGCAAATTGCTGGTTCCATGCAGTTCTCCGTTAGATCTGTCCACGTATCTGTGTGCCCGTACTGATACATCTGTATCCGTATCTACAGTCATGTTGCCTGTCAAACCCCCTATTGATTCACCGCAAATCACTTTTCAAATCGGAGAAAGTGCTGGCACCCATGTGAATAAGTCTTTATATCAGATCCATTTAAAGGAGAACTTTACCCATAACAACTTGATTAAAAAAATTATGTTCTTTAGCAAGGAGCATACATCCCACATTAATAAATATGCCACCAAAATTAGTGTGTGCTCTAAATTGCCTCCATCATTGTTTCTGTTCCTTTTTGCTGGAGGCTGCAAGTTTGTTTAAGCCCAGAGCTCCCCGAGCAGCAGTAAATCTTTAGGCTGTCAGCAGATCGGCCTCTGCATTTTAGGCACAGTGACGGGAAATAGAGAGCAACTGGGCCTGCGCAGAGCAGGGTTAGACGGCATTGACACATATTTTTAATGTATTGCATAGCTAAACCTGCAAAAGGGGCCAGTCTGAAGAGATCTAGCAGGACTTCATTTTCTGACCACTTTAAAATGTACTCATGTAGCGCTTCATTCACAAAGCCAACACTTCAGGATAAATACTTATTTTAAAAATCCAGGATTTTTTCCTTCATCCCATGCTTAAATTTTTTTAAGTTTGAGTCCAATATGATTTGAGAATAACAGTCAGTTGGCTGATAATAAAGGTACCTTAGGCTGGTGTGAAAGCTTTAAGAATTTGTTGTGTTGTGCCAGACGGCATGCGATGAGATGCAGTTCTTACATTCCACCTTATAGTGGAATTCCGCGCATACTTCCCAATACTTCATTGTGACGTTCAGATTCCTCCGGATTAGAATGTCACATCGGGATGTATTGATAGTCTTTGTATTGATTTGTTTTTAGAGGTTGGCGATGGTATGTGCAAAACTTGGCTAATATTATCTTATTTATATTGTGTTTTATATATCGCAGTTCTCACTTGTGTACCCCTTGGCAATCCATTGCCATAAACTGTAACCCCCTCGCCCCCCAAAATCAGTCGGTATGATTCTGACACATCATCGTCATCACAGCGCTAGAACTCACCCCAAACCTTATACTGTACTTCCTCTAATTCACAAAATGACAGTTTATCAGCATTGGGTGTGGTTTAGGTACTCCTGTGGCTCTGATTTTATGTACACCACAATATTTAAAGAGTCAGAAGCATACAGCTTGTCGGCATTGGGTGAGGTATGGGCTAAATCCTGGTGCTCCTGTGCCCCCCGATTTTAAGTATAGTTGTCAATTACATCTGATATCATCCACTGTCATCCTGTGCTCTGTTCCTGTGCCTTAAACCTCTTTTCTCCTTCTCCTCTCCCTCCCTCCTCTCTTCTTTTACCTCCTTTTCTCCCTCCCTCCTCCCTCTCTTCTCTCGCCTCCCTCTCTTCTCTCGTCTCCCTCTCTCTCTTCTCTCGCCTCCCTCTCTCTCTTCTCTCGCCTCCCTCTCTCTCTTCTCTCGCCTCCCTCTCTCTCTTCTCTCGCCCCCTCTCTCTCTTCTCTCGCGCCCCTCTCTCTCTTCTCTCGCGCCCCTCTCTCTCTTCTCTCGCGCCCCTCTCTCTCTTCTCTCGCGCCCCTCTCTCTCTTCTCTCGTCTCCCTCTCTCTCTTCTCTCGCCTCCCTCTCTCTCTTCTCTCGCCTCCCTCTCTCTCTTCTCTCGCCCCCTCTCTCTCTTCTCTCGCCTCCCTCTCTCTCTTCTCTCGCGCCCCTCTCTCTCTTCTCTCGCGCCCCTCTCTCTCTTCTCTCGCGCCCCTCTCTCTCTTCTCTCGCGCCCCTCTCTCTTCTCTCGCGCCCCTCTCTCTTCTCTCGCGCCCCTCTCTCTCTTCTCTCGCGCCCCTCTCTCTCTTCTCTCGCGCCCCTCTCTCTCTTCTCTCGCGCCCCTCTCTCGCGCCTCTTCTCTCGCGCCCCTCTCTCTCTCCTCTCTCGCGCCTCTCTCTCTCTCCTCTCTCGCGCCTCTCTCTCTCTCCTCTCTCGCGCCTCTCTCTCGCGCCTCTCTCTCTCTCCTCTCTCGCGCCTCTCTCTCTCTCTTCTCTCGCGCCTCTCTCTCTCTTCTCTCGCGCCTCTCTCTCTCTTCTCTCGCGCCTCTCTCTCTCTTCTCTCGCGCCTCTCTCTCTCTTCTCGTGCCTCTCTCTCTCTTCTCGTGCCTCTCTCGCCTCTCTCTCTCTCTTCTCTCGCCTCTCCCCTCTCTCTCGCTTCTCGCTTCTCTCCCCTCTCTCTCGCTTCTCGCCTCTCTCTCCCCTCTCTCGCCTCTCTCTCCCCTCTCTCGCCTCTCTCTCCCCTCTCTCGCCTCTCTCTCCCCTCTCTCGCCTCTCTCTCCCCTCTCTCGCCTCTCGCTCTCTTCTCTCTCGCCTCTCGCTCTCTTCTCTCTCGCCTCTCTCTTCTCTCGCCTCTCTCTTCTCTCGCCTCTCTCTTCTCTCGCCTCTCGCCTCTCTCGCCTCTCGCCTCTCTCGCCTCTCGCCTCTCTCGCCTCTCGCCTCTCTCGCCTCTCTCTTCTCTCGCCTCTCTCTTCTCTCGCCTCTCTCTTCTCTCGCCTCTCTCTTCTCTCGCCTCTCTCTTCTCTCGCCTCTCTCTTCTCTCGCCTCTCTCTTCTCTCGCCTCTCTCTTCTCTCGCCTCTCGCCTCTTTTCTCTCCTGTCCTCTCTTCTCTCACCTTTTATTCTCCCTCCCTTCTCCTCTTTTCTCTCACCTTTTCTCTGTCCCCTTCCTTTCTCCCCTCTTCTATAAGTTCCCCTTCCCTCCTCCTCTTCTTTTTTTTTTTTTTTCACCTTTTTTTTTTTTTCCCTTTCTTTTTTCTCCACTAATCTCCTTCCCTTTTCTCTACAATTTGCCTTCCTTTTCTTCATTCTTTACCTTCCCTTTCTGTGCTCTTCGCCTTCACTTTGTCCGCCTTCCATTTTTCCTCTACATTATCCCTTCCCTTTCTCCTCTGTTCTCTTTGCCTCCCATCTTTGCCTTCCCTTTCTCTGCTCTTTGCCTTCCCTTTCTCTGCTCTTCGCCTTTCCTTTTCTCCGCTCTCCGCCTTTCCTTTTCTCCGCTCTCCGCCTTTCCTTTTCTCCGCTCTCCGCCTTTCCTTTTCTCCGCTCTCCGCCTTTCCTTTTCTCCGCTCTCCGCCTTTCCTTTTCTCCGCTCTCCGCCTTTCCTTTTCTCCGCTCTCCGCCTTTCCTTTTCTCCGCTCTCCGCCTTTCCTTTTCTCCGCTCTCCGCCTTTCGCCTTTCCTTTTCTCCGCTCTCCGCCTTTCCTTTTCTCCGCTCTCCGCCTTTCGCCTTTCCTTTTCTCCGCTCTCCGCCTTTCCTTTTCTCCGCCCTTTGCCTTTTTCTTTTGCTCCCTCCCTCCCTTCACTCGCGCTTCTCTCTCCCTTCACTCGCGCTTCTCTCTCCCTTCACTCGCGCTTCTCTCTCCCTTCACTCGCGCTTCTCTCTCCCTTCACTCGCGCTTCTCTCTCCCTTCACTCGCGCTTCTCTCTCCCTTCACTCGCGCTTCTCTCTCCCTTCACTCGCGCTTCTCTCTCCCTTCACTCGCGCTTCTCTCTCCCTTCACTCGCGCTTCTCCCTCCCCTTTTTTTTTGTATGGAATATATGTATCGGGATATAGTTTGTAGGACCAGGTTGTGAGTGTTTCTGGTGTTTATTTGCGGGATTGTATGTGTCTTTTTGCAGATAAAGTTCCTAGTCGAAAATATGCCAACGAGACGATTGACGCAGAGGGTGAGAAGGAGCCAACCAAGACTGATGCTGAAGGGGGGCGAGAGAAGGGAATGTGCTGTGCCTGCCCCAAAACTGAAGCGGAGAAGAAGAAAGAGAAAGACGAGGCCGAGTACAGGAAGATGTTTGAGAATTTCCTACATAACTCCATCTTTGTACCCAGGTAACACAGCATAGCCCAGCATACAGAACGTTTGTTACAAGTGCCTTCAGGGCGAGAACAACATGGTCCTCATTGCTGAGCGTGAATATAGGCATGGCCTGTTTACGCTCTGCAACCTCTAGCAGACTCTTCCACCACTTCCGCAAACTCAACCTATTCAAAACGGACCCCATAATTTTCCCTCCCACGTGCCTCTTCCCCTGATCGCTCTGTCAAGATCGATGGCACAGCTATCTGCCTGTCCCAGCATGCCAAGGATCTAGGTGTAGTTCTGGACTCTGAACTCTCCTTTTGGCCCCATATCTAATCACTGCCCAAATCTTGCCGCCTCAACCTCCACAACATCTCCAAAATACGTCCCTTCCTGACCAATGACACCACTCCCTGGTTATCTCTCGCCTTGACTCTCTCCTCATTGGCTTACCTTTTAAATGAATGCTGCTGCCAGACGACTCCTCCTTACCAACCAGTCTGTGTCTTCTACGCCTCTCTGCCAATCCTATTGGCTCCCGCTCACCCAACAAATTAATTTCAAAATACTAATAATTTACAAAGCCACCCATAACTCGCCCCCACCTACATCACTAGTTTAGTCTCAAACTACCAACCAATTCGTTCTCCAAGACCTCCTGCTCTCTAGCTCCCTTGTCACCTCCTGTCACTCTCGCCTTTTCCCAAGCCTCTCTTATCCTATGGAACTCCCTACCCCAACCATCTCTCGGGTTTACAGAGAATAGTCCAAAAAACTCCAGCGAGCGACAGTTGTGTGGAGGAAAATTTCTCGTTGGTGTCAGAGGAGAATGGGCAGACTGGTTTGAGATGATAGAAAGGCAACAGTAACTCAAATAACCACTCGTTACACCCGAGGTATGCGGAACACTTGGCTCCCAGGACACAGCGGGGACCAGTGAGCAAGGCGAATCGCGACTCGTGTATGCGCAGTAGGGGACCAGGAAGCCGCAACGCTTCCCTTCCTGGTTCCCTCACCGCTGATGGCGTCGGGGGCAGCTGAGAGACGAGTGATTGCTCATCTTCACCTGCCAACATCGCTGTACTCCAGGACAGGTGAGTGTTCATTTATTAAAAGTCGGCAGCTGCAGTAATTGTAGCTGCTGGCTCGTAATAAAAATTTTTTACAGCGAAACTCCGCTTTAATGCATCCAGGTGAAAAAACACTTTGCCGTGCCTGCAACCCACCCCTTCCCCCCCCCTAGCCCCCGTTTCACCTTCACTGAATTTCCATGGGCTCGATCCCGCATCACTTTCCCCACGTCTTGTCGGCTCTTCTTTGGATAGATTGATAGCAGAGCAGCCATTGGCTCCCAGTGCTGTCAATCAAATCCAATGAGGGGGCTGCCGGGGGGCGGGGCCGAGTCATACACTCGGCGGCTATGGATGCCAAGTGTGTGACACGGGAGCACGCCCACAAGGTAACCCCATTGAGAGAGATTCCCAGAGGGGGTTATCTATTGCGGGGAGGAGCCGCGAGAGCTGCAGTGGGACCCCAGAAGAGGAGGATCGGGGCCACTCTGTGCAAAACAAACTGCACAGTGGAGGTAAGTATGACATGTTTGTTATTTAAAAAAAAATATATATAACTGAACCTTTAGTACCACTTTAACCGTGTCTAAACTAAAAATGGTTAAAAATTCAGCTTCTCCGCCTAGTTGTGTAAAGGTCGGCCAGACTAAGTAGACAAAAAAAAAAAAAGCAAGATGTAGCTGCAGGAGGAATGTGAAGCGG
The DNA here is from genome assembly GCA_029574335.1 of Rana kukunoris. Lineage (NCBI taxonomy): Eukaryota > Metazoa > Chordata > Amphibia > Anura > Ranidae > Rana > Rana kukunoris. The sequence continues at coordinate 16,252,077 of CM056051.1, forward strand.
GATTTTGTTTAATCCTACCTGACAAGTACAGGCAGCCCAAGGAGAGGAAAAGTCTATCCAAGGGGGTGGTTGGATCACAATGGAAAGTCCTAATTTCTTGTGTTCTGTGTGACATCATGTTTACCTGCCGTTCTGCGTTTAACCCCTTCCATTGAAAAGAGGAAATAGAACGAATGACGCATGAAAGTCTGCTGTCAGTACTTCATTACAGCGATGTCGGTGCAGTTGGCTTCTTTAACCACTTGAGACCTGCGCTGTAGACGAAAGACGTCAACAGCGCAGCTTTTAACCACTTGCCTACTGGGCACATATACCCCCTTCCTGCCCAGACAAAATTTTAGCTTCCGGCACTGCGTCGCTTTAACTGACAATTGCGCGGTCGTGCGACGTGGCTCCCAAACAAAATTGACGTCCTTTTTTCCCCACAAATAGAGCTTTCTTTTGGTGGTATATAATCGCCCGTGCGGTTTTTATTTTTTGCGCTATAAACAAAAAAAGAGCGACAATTTTGGAAAAAGACACAATATTTTTTGCCTTTTGCTATAATAAATATCCCATTTAAAAAAAAAAAAAAACATTTTTTATCTCAGTTTAGGCCGATACGTATTCTTCTACATATTTTTGGTAAAAAAATGTAAAAAATAAAATCGCAATAACCGTAATAACCGTATAGTGACTGGTTTGCGCAAAAGTTATATTGCCTACAAAATACGGAACATAATTATGATTTTTATTTTATTTATTTTTTTACTAGGAATGGCGGCGATCTGCGATTTTTTTTCCGGGACTGGGACATTATAGCGGACACATCGGACACTTTTGACACATTTTTGGGACCATTTACATTTATACAGTGAACAATGCTATAAATATGCATTGATAACTGTATAAATGTAACTGGCAGGGAAGGGGTTAACCACTAGGGGGCGGGGAAGGGGTTAAATGTTTCTTTTAGTTTGTGTTCTAACTGTGGGGGGAGGGGGGGTGACTGGGGAGGTGACCGATTGTGTCCCTATGTACAAGGGACACAATCGGTCTCCTCTCTCCCTGACAGGGACGTGCAGCTCTGTGTTTACACACAGAGCTGCACGTCCCAGCTCAGTTACTCGGCAATCGCGTGTGACCGGCGGCCATCGCGGCCGCCGGGCACACGCACGGGGTTCTCAGTGATGCGACGGGTGCGCGCGTGCCCCTAGCAGCTTTCTATGACTGCACGTCATATGACGTGCAGTCAGGACAATAGAGTTACCCGCCCGCAGTCATTTGTATCAAGTGGTTAAACTGTGCCTGGCGCATTTATACAGTAATCAATGCATTTTTATAGCACTGATCGCTGTATAAATGTTAATGGTGTCAAAAGTGTCCGATATGTCCGCGGCAATATCGCAGGCCTGACAAAAAAATCGGAGATCGCCGCCATTACTAGTAAAAAATAAAAAAAAATTATATCCCCTATTTTGTAGGCGCTATAACTTTTGCGCAAACCAATCAATATAAGCTTATTGCGATTTTTTTTAAAAATTTTTTTACACTTTTTGTAGCTGCTGACTTTTAATAGACATAACAAGGCTGGAACTCCCCTTTAAGAACAAACCTGCGTCCCTAACCTGTTCATAACTCGGGCACTGCCTGTATCTAAAAAAAATATATATATATATATATATATATATATATATTTTGTAAAAAAAAAAGAAAATCCAATATTTGCTGATTGGATACGATCATTGCAATGCCGTGAGAATTCCAGTATTTTCAGTCGCAAAAACATTTCCAGGCCGACAAACTAGGCAGAAACTTTTCCAGGAAGATGAGACTTTACAAGCCTCGGTTTCCATCACCGACTGCTTTGAACACGACACCCAACAAGAATTTCGATTTTGCCCTTAAAATATCCCATGTGAATGGCAGCTGAATGCCGAATGTGTTTGTGAAACTTCTAAAGAAGAGATAAAAGTGAGTTCATCACTCATCGCGGTTCCTGGTAATGGCGGATCACGTTTCTCAGCTACGTTCTGAGAGCAATTCCGCCCTTATTTATCTTCTGCCGTGGCTGGAGGAGTCTGTAGGATCCACACTACATGGTGATGAATGGAAGGGCTTGGATGGCTTATGACTTCATCCTGCCCAAGCTTGTCTGGAGATTGTGGGGAATATTGTTTTTGTAGAGAAGAGGAAGTAAAGCCGGTAGACAGGTGATCCTCGTTTGCCCTTATTAAGCTGAGGAGGGGCTCCTTGTTTTTTTTCTTTTTGCAAACACAGAGGCACTGATTTCTGGTGTTTGCACAGCTTTTTGCTGCCTTGAAGGTACGTTGTCCATGAAAACAATTGCATCATGTGAGAGAGCTAACATTTACAGCTGTGTGTGTATAAAAGTACCCACATCTCTACAGATAGGATGATATCGCGATTGAACGGCTTCCATAGGAGGCAACACAAGGAAAGTTGGTTGTTTTCTCCTGTGGGACTGCTTGACGAGAGGTCGGCTCAACGAACAGTGGTGATCCTCTCATGCCTGGTGAAGGGGTCCTGCATGACTCCGAAAACTTTGCACTCTCCTTGTTTTGTGATCATGCAATAAAACTATCCGCTTGTCGTCCCATGGTGTGCTGGTGAATATCTTCATTGTGACTTGAACCGGTATCCAGCTGGTTGTTGCTGCAGCACCCAAATTTGAGAGCTCATGCAGGAATGTGTGCAATGGGAATATGAAGTATTACCCTTCTCAAGGATGACCCCCTAGCTCTAATGTTACACCTTACCCCCTTCATAATAGAAGGCCTACAGAAGAACAAAAATCTCTTCTTGTCGGTCTTCAGGGGTCTCCAAACTTTGTAAACAAAGACTAGTTTAGGGGGGGCCAGATTGTGGCCAGTGGAAGTAGATAATGTCTCGGGCTTGGTGGTCAGTGGGAGTAAAATAAATACATAGCACTTGTGTGGTTAGTAGGAGGTGGAATGGTGTCTCATTACTGGTGTCAGTGGGAGGAATGGTGTCTCATTATTGGTGTCAGTGGGAGGAATAGTGTCTCATTATTGGTGTCAGTGGGAGGAATAGTGTCTCATTATTGGTGTCAGTGGGAGGAATAGTGTCTCATTATTGGTGTCAGTGGGAGGAATAGTGTCTCATTATTGGTGTCAGTGGGAGGAATAGTGTCTCATTATTGGTGTCAGTGGGAGGAATGGTGCCCCATCGGTGGGGAGGAATGGTGCCCCATCGGTGGGGAGGAATGGTGCCCCATCAGTGGTATTATTGGGAGGAATATTGCATTGAATCAGCAGAAGGAATAGTGTCCCGAGGGCCACATCTGCCCTGCGCTCCACAGTTTGGAGAGTAACAAAGTGGCAGTTAAATATAAATAAATACATACCACCCATGTGGTTAGAAGTGGGAGGTATCTTGCCCCCATCATTGGCATCAATCTGGTCCCATCATTGGCGTCAGTGGGAGGAATCTGTCCCCATCATTGGCGTCAGTGAGAAGAATCTGGCCCCATCATTGGCATCAGTAGGAAGAATGTTTCCCCATCATTGCTGTCAGTGGGAGGAATGTTGCCCCATCATTGCTGTCAGCGGGATAAAAATGTTTCCCCATCATTGCTGTCAGTGGGAGGAATGTTGCCCCATCATTGCTGTCAGTGGGAGGAATGGTGCCCCATCATTAGCATCAGTGGGGGGAATAATGCCCCATCATTGGCGTCGGTGGGGGGGATAGTGTCTCATTATGGGTGTCAGTGAGGAGGAATAGTGCCCCATCATTGGTATTTTTTGGAAGAATATTGCATTGAATCAGCAGAAGCAATAGTGTCCCAAGGGATGCATCTGCTCTGTGTGCCACAGTTTAGAGAGTAATAAAGTGAGAGTTAAAAAAATAAAAAATACATATCACCCGTGTGGTTAGGAGGAGGAATAATGCCCCAATATTGGCATTAGTGTGAGGAATTCTGCCCCATCATTAGTATCAGTGGGGAGAATCGTTGACCCATCATTGGCATCAGTGGGGGGGGGAATAGTGCCCCATCATTGGCGTCAGTGGGGGGGAATAGTGCCCCGTCATTGGCGTCAGTGGGGGCGGGAATAGTGTCCCATTATTGGTATCGGTGGGAGGAATGGTGCCCTATTATTGGTATCAGTGGGAGGAATGGTGCCCCATTATTATGGTTGGTGAGAATTGATGAATTAATGACAATGCAGGATCTCACGACTTCCCTTCCTGGATTGAATACAAAACCTCTCCTGAATACGGACTTCCGCATAGCTGGATACCCACTAGGTGCCCGTTTATAAACAAATCCCCAACTGGATCCGTCTACCACAAATCAGGACTTCTCTTTTCTAGGTCTTCCTCTCCCTTCTTCCTCGGTATCTCGCCCCCCCCATTCTTACATCTCCTTCCCCTCTCTTCATCCTCCTTCCCCTCTCTTCATCCTCATTCCCCATTCCTGCTCCATGCTCTTCACATGGTCCTCTGAACCCTCTTTTCCCACTTCCCTCCCGTCTTACTCCCCCTATAGTAAGCTTGTCTCCCACTCCTTCAAACCTCCCCACCCATCCCATCCCATCCCATATATTTAGAAACATGAACATTTTGGACCACACACAATCTGCTTTACTCCCCGTTTTCTGGAATGCTTATAATGCTGTGACTGATGCATACCGCCTTCGGTGGACTGTCTGTTTTATGTCAAAATGTGTTTACAATCCTATAAATGAATTATTATTTTTTTAAATGAGGACCCACAATATAAATGATGGAATTGTATCTAAACCAAAGCTTTTATTTTATTTTTGATAGAGTGGTGATAGGACAGAATCCACATCGTGTCCCTATTGCTTTCCGTGTTGCCTTCTGAGGAGAGACGATATTTCTATTGGTTTTGGTGACCAATATCACCAGGGCACAAAGTGTAAGAGAGGCCATCATTTTGGGTTGTCGGTGTTCTTTCGAGAAGTGCCCCTCAATCGAATAGTGCCCGCGCATGCGCAGGACTGAGTTGGCGATGGGAGATACCATTTCACGGGCACAATTAAACCTATACAAACAGTGAGGGGGGGGGGGTGTAGACCGTAGTTCTCACATTGTGGCTCGTCACTAGCCGCCCCTCCAGCAGCAGCGATGCACAATCTGAGAACTATGGCCTCCCCCCGCTGTTTGTATAGGTTTAAATTGTGCCTTTGAAATGGTATCTCCCATCGAGAGATACCTCTTATGATGTGCGCATGCGCCATGGTTACGTCTCCCAGCTGATCGCCAAATCAGCGGTTGTGCTGTGACGTGCGGCGCATGTGCAGTTCGTCCCGGGCACTATTCGATGGGGGGGGGGGGGGCACTTCTCAGCAGAACAGAAATAGAAGGGGAATCTTTCAATTAGGACACTTGTCTCGCTTTTAAAAACATTTCTTCTCACTTCCTGCGGCGCCAATAAGGCAGGGTCTTGAGGACAATTTCTGAAATGTGACATAAATGGCAAAAAAAAAAAAAACTGCCAGGAGCTTAACCACTTCCCCACCGTAGGATGTCATATGACGTCCTGGAATTTAGTGGGGGATATCGTTCTTATAGGCGGCGGGAGGGGCCATCGGAGGCCCGGAGAACGAATCGTCTGCCGCCAGATGAGGAGGATAGAGATTTTCGGTGACCAGATGGTCACTGGTCATCTCTATGACCGCCGGAGGCCCGGGTGCAACGTTATGACATCACCCGTGGGTACCCGGAAGTAGACAAAGCCGCAATTGCGGCTGAAACCATGAGATCAGTGAATTTTTTTCCCGATCTCATGCTTTCCAGCCTGGGTCTTATTGACCCAGGCTGCATTTTAAAGCATCTATTTACTCGGCGTAACATTATCTTTCACATTAAATAAAAGAATTGGGCTAACTTTACTGTTTTTGTTGTTTTTTAATTCATGAAACCATTTTTTTTTCCAGTAAAAAGGCGTTTGAAAAATTATTTTGCAAATACTGTGCAAGTTAAAAAGTCGCAATGACCGCCACTTTATTCCCTGGGGTGTCTGCTAAAAAAATATATAGTGTTTGGGGGTTCTGATTAATTTTCTAGCAAAAAAATGATGATTTTTACATGAAGGAGAGAAGTGCCAGAATAGGCCTGGTATGGAAGTGGCTAATTTACCCGTTACCTACGCTATCCAAAATTTGGCTTCTAAGTACATTTTATTAATCCGTGAAATGCAATGTAAACCTTGTAGCTGCAAGAAAAGATTTGACACATTTTACCTTTTTAGAGTTTTTTTATGCCTCTGAAAAACACACAAATGCGGGCTCTCCTAAAGTCAGTGGGCCGGATCCACAGACATCAGCGTATCTTCTTTACGCTACACCTCCGCAACTTAGAGAGGCAAGTGCCGTATTCACAAAGCACTTGCGTCCTAAGTTACGGCGGCGTAGAGTAAATGGGCCGGTGTAAGCCCGCATATTTAGAAGTAGGCAGGTCGTGGGCGTGTAGTATTATAATGAGGCTTGACCCCATGTAGATGCATGTCCGTACGAACGGTGCATGCGCCGTCCGTGGACGTAACCCAGTGCGCATGCTCCGACTCATGTCCGATTGAATTCCTAAGATACGTCGTAAAATGCCTGCGACGTGAACGTAACTTACGCACAGCCCTATTCGCGTACGACTTACGCAAACGACGTAAAATACGACGCTGTTCCGACGTCCATACGTTAACATGACTTACCCCGGCTTTATGTGGGGTAAAGTTACGCTGGTCGTACGCCTTACGTAAACTGCGTATATTGATACGCTGGGCGCAACTACGTCCGTGGATCGGTGGATCTAGGTCATTTGCATATTTGACGCAGAAATTTGACGGAAGCGCCCCTAGCGGCCAGCGTATAATTGCACACAATTATACGCCGGCGTAGGCAAGTTACGTCGGCGGAGGAAGCCTATTTTTTTAGACTAATCTGCCTTTGAGAATTGGGGTAAAGATGCGCTAGCGCAGATTTGAAATTACGGCGGCGTATCTGGCCCTGTATTTGCATATGACTAGACCAGTGTTTCTCAACCCTTTTCCAGTCAAGGAATCCTTTAAAATTCTTCACAATCTCAAGGTACCCCATTCTAAAATGTTAAAGCGGAGTTCCACCCAAAAATGGAACTTCCGCTTATCCCACTCCTCACCCCCTTACATGCCACATTTGGCATGTAATTTTTTTGGGAGGGGGGGGGAGTGGGGGCTTCAGGAGGAGTGGGACTTCCTGTCCCACTTCCTCCTTGCGCCGAGGGGCTGGTTAGGGGATTAAGCTTAATCGCCTACAGCAGCCCCTGCCTGTAGGCGATCACATGGGACACATGACAGGTCCCATGCGATCGCCTGTCCAATCAGCGGCGGGCCGCGGGCGCAGTGCCGCTCGCACATGCGCAGTGGGTGCCCGGCCGTGAAGCCGAAGGCTGGAGCAGGTAAGTGATTGTTTATTAAAAGCCAGCAGCTACACTTTTTGTAGCTGCTGACTTTTAATAAACATAAAACGTTTCCACTTCTGTGCTCTCTCTTTGCAGGGTTATGTTTGTTTAGGAAAGGATTTGTCATTTTTAAAGCGTATTTGTCAACTCCGGCAATAAATTTCTCCTATTCGCTCTTGGTCGGTTAAAGAGACACTAAGCCCCCCGTTCATTCCGGTGCGACTTGTCCTGCGATGTAACAGGTCCAAATAGCATGACAAGTCGTACCCTATTGTCGGCAATGGAACTGTTCAAATCGGTTCAACTCCAACGCTGCACCGATTAAAAAAAAAAGGTTCCCATTTTCTAACTTGAAAATTAATTTTGACAAATCTAAAGCGCTAAACATATCTCTATCCAATGACCTTTAACAATAGTTGTACATAATGCAGCAATATCCACACATGTAGGACACCCAACATTAGAGATGACTACTTCTTCTAAAGCAATCGATAAACGCTTATTGCGATTTTTTTTTTTTTTTTACCAAAAATATGTAGAATACGTATCGCCCTAAACTGAGGAATTTTTTTTTTATATATATATATTTTTGGGGGATATTTATTATAGCAAAAAAGTAAAAAAATATTGCATTTTTTTTAAAATTGTCGCTCTATTTTTGTTTATAGCGCAAAAATAAAAAAATGCAGGAGCTGTGGTGGCTCAACGTGATTGACACTGCGCTGACAAGCCGTTCACCTCTGCAGCCAAGGGTTCGGATCCCGGTCTCGGCTACATGTGAATTGAGTTTGGTGGTCTCAGCCCGGCTCCCGGTGGGTGTGCTATGCAAGGTACGCCTGTGCTTAGTACGCCCACCCCCCCCCCCCCACAAAAAAACACCGCACTTGCACGCACACAAAATTGGTTTAACACACATGCACTTTGGCCATGCGGTCTCCTAAAATAAAGAGAGGCGAAGGACCTACGGGGCTGGCTGGGTGGGCTAGGCCCCCTCACTCCCTCATAGGGGGAGTCCCTCTGCCCCGTTGGGGTCTCTTTGGGCCCCAGTTGGGCTCCCAAGAGGAGCAGGTAGGGCGGGGTGAGTGGGAGGCCCCCCCTCACACCCGCCATTGCCACCAGGGGCATGGAGAAGGATGGCGATTGCCTCCGGGGGGAGGGTCTGCCTACTCCCAACTCCTTCAGTCCGGCTCCTCTCTCTCGAGTTCACGCACAAAAAATACACTTTAGAAAAAAAAAAAAAATGCAGAGGTGATCAAATACCACTTAAAGAAAGCTCTATTTGTGGGGGGAAAAGGACGCCAATTTTGTTTGGGAGCCACGTCGCACGACCGCGCAATTGTCAGGTAAAGCGACGCAGTGCCGAATCGCAAAAACTGACCAGGTCCTTTACTTGCCTAAAGGTCCGGGTCTTAAGTGGTTAATATACGCTTATTGCGATAATTTTTTTTTTTTTTTTTTTACCAAAAATATGTAGAAGAATACACATCGGCCTAAACTAAGGAAAATTATTATTATTTTTTTTTTTTTTTTTTTTTATGGATATTTATTATAGCAAAAGTAAAAAATAATGTGTTATTTTCAAACTTGTCGTTCTTTTTTTTGTTTATAGTGCAAAAAATAAAAACTGCAGAGGTGATCAAATACCATCAAAAGAAAGCTCTATTTGTGGGTACAGTGTTGCATGACTGTGCAATTGTCATTCAAAGTGCGACAGTGCTGAACATTGGGCAGGAAAGGGGTGAAAATGCCCTGTATTGAAGTGCTGAAGTCTAATCGAATGTGACTAAATGCCTCTGTATCTTGTTCTGCTTCCTTCATAGACCGGATCGTAGACGACGCGATGTATTCGGTGCTGCAAATGCAACGCTCCTCGGCGACAGCAAGAACAGCACCACAACAGACTTCTCGAACGCGTCCGACTCTGAACCCAAGGAGATAGAGTATCCGTTCTATGAAACAAAAGTGGACTACAGACATGAGAGGACGGTTATTTCGAACCTGTTGCCGTTCACGCTCTACCGCATTGATATCCATAGCTGCAACCATGCAGCAGAAACGGTTGGCTGCAGCCCTTCCAACTTTGTCTTTGCCAGAACCATGCCTGCAGGTGCGTACTTCAGTGTTTTTGATCCCCACCATTGTGCGCTGGTCCTCAGTGGTCAGAACTCGAGGGATTTGTTTTATAGTTCATGGATCCTGACTTGCATGTTGTACCCATGTTTGCTAGGAGCCAACAGTTATGGTTGTGGTGGCCTAATACCAAATGTTAAATTCTTTATTTTACGAGAATCTTTTGTTAGCATTGCTAAAAGGAACGTCCTCCATAATTGAACAGACTTCAGAATGGAGGCCTCCTAGGAACTTAAATAGCTAGAAATTACTCTATATCCGTAAACTCCAGACTGCGGCCCGGGGGCAGGAAGTGGCCCTTTGCTTGCATTTATCTGGCCCTTCGGGCACCATTCCCAAACTGACACAAATAATGGGACACCATTCCTCCCACTGACACTATTAATTACACCAGTGGTCTCCAAACTGCGGTCTGGGGGGCAGATGTGGCCCTTTACTTGCTTTTATCTGGCCCTTGATTCCCTCCACTGTCGGCAACGCTGAGGCATAGTTTCTGTCAATGACACCGATACTGGGGAACTATTCCTCCCACTGATACCAATGATGGGTCACTATTCCTCCCACTGATACCAATGATGGGTCACTATTCCTCCCACTGATACCAATGATGGGTCACTATTCCCCCCACTGATACCAAGGATGGGTCACTATTCCTCCCACTGATAGCAATGATGGGTCACTATTCCTCCCACTGATAGCAATGATGGGTCACTATTCCTCCCACTGATACCAATGATGGGTCACTATTCCTCCCACTGATACCAATGATGGGTCACTATTCCTCCCACTGATACCAATGATGGGTCACTATTCCTCCCACTGATACCAATGATGGGTCACTATTCCTCCCACTGATACCAATGATGGGTCACTATTCCTCCCACTGATACCAATGATGGGTCACTATTCCTCCCACTGATACCAATGATGGGTCACTATTCCTCCCACTGATACCAATGATGGGTCACTATTCCTCCCATTAACACCAATGATGTGGCACGATTCCTCTCATTGACACCAATGATGTGGCACGATTCCTCTCATTGACACCAATGATGTGGCACTATTCCTCCCACTGACACAAATGATGGGTCACTATTCCTCCCACTGACAAAAATGATAGGTCACTATTCCTTCCACTGACAAAAATGATAGGTCACTATTCCTTCCACTGACATAAATGATGGGTCACTATTCCCCCCACTGATACCAAGGATGGGTCACTATTCCTCCCACTGATAGCAATGATGGGTCACTATTCCTCCCACTGATAGCAATGATGGGTCATTATTCCTCCCACTGATACCAATGATGGGTCACTATTCCTCCCACTGATACCAATGATGGGTCATTATTCCTCCCACTGATACCAATGATGGGTCACTATTCCTCCCACTGACACCAATGATGGGGCACTATTCCTCCCACTGATACCAATGATGGGTCACTATTCCTCCCACTGATACCAATGATGGGTCACTATTCCTCCCACTGATACCAATGATGGGTCACTATTCCTCCCACTGATACCAATGATGGGTCACTATTCCTCCCACTGATACCAATGATGGGTCACTATTCCTCCCACTGACACAAATGATGGGTCACTATTCCTCCCACTGACAAAAATGATAGGTCACTATTCCTTCCACTGACAAAAATGATGGGTCACTATTCCTTCCACTGACATAAATGATGGGTCACTATTCCTTCCACTGACATAAATGATGGGTCACTATTCCTCCCACTGACACCAATGATGGGTCACTATTCCTCCCACTGATACCAATGATGGGTCACTATTCCTCCTGCCGACACCAATGATGGGGCACTATTCATCCTGCCGACACCAATGATGGGGCACTATTCCTCCTGCCGACACCAATTATGGGGCACTATTCCTCCTGCCGACACCAATTATGGGGCACTATTCCTCCTGCCGACACCAATTATGGGGCACTATTCCTCCTGCCGACACCAATTATGGGGCACTATTCCTCCCGCCGACACCAATGATGGGGCTCTATTCCTCCCATTGACACCAATGATGGGACACTATTTCTCTCACTGAAACCAATGATGGAAGAAATTAGATTTAAGGTATAGACTTTGTAGGCACATGCATATATTTGGTAAAAAAAATGTTTTTAATTGGATAAAGTTAAAACTATTGTATACAAACGCATTAAAAACTATAAAGTTGAGTGACCTCAGGGACTCTCATAACGCCTCTATTACATATATAACAAGTGCAAAGATTTGAAGCACATAAAATGATATAAATCCAATGGTTGTTTGGATAAGTGGAGAGGTTGAGCCGTTTTCGAAGGTCACTCAGGGAAAATTGCTCTACATGTTTCACGCATGGATGCACTTCTTCAGGAGCTTTTGTACATAGTTGAATTAAAAAAAAAAAATAACAAAATGTCGAGATTTTGAATAAGTTACCCATAGTTTCAAAATAAAAATCATAGGCTCAGTTCTGGCGTGCAATCAAATCCATGTATGGCTGATAAATATCACAACCAGGAGGGTGATGATGAACACACAATAGTAGATAGTTATCTACACCGGCGGAGTGAGTGAACTGATGTCACTATTGTAACGGTAACCAGCAACATCCAATGATAGAAAAGTAGAGTGTTTGACTTAAATAGCCAATCACCTTTGTGGACAAAGCTATGGTAAGTGGTAGAGAACAAACAACCGCCGTGTGTGATAGAGTGGAGGTATAGTAGCCTGACTAAGTCTTCAGTCTTCAATATTTTTCCAAATACATGCGTGTGCCTACAAAGTCCATATCTGTATTCTAATTTCTTCTAAACTATCCCGGGACGTTGGCACACTGTTACTTGTGTATCCACAGTATCACTCTGTGATGATACAGACGTATGAGAATATATAGTGATACTGCGCTGTCGAATTCATTCTAACTAACTAATGCTGCAACTTAAATGTGAGATACACACAAAATAAACATGAAACGAAAAAAGCAAGCTTCGCAAATAACATATGCATCAACCACTGATTATGAACAATCAATTGTGAAGAAAAGAAAAATATAAATGTATGATAGAAAGGATCTCCAAAATGAATGGATAGCACAATCTGTGTAAGAAATACAATCCTCCTAAACACATGTGAATATCTATGACACAGATCAATGTCCTATTGTCATAAATGGTGAACTCAAAGAGTGATCTTCTAACTGAAGATGTGCTGCTCCTCTATAATAAACAATGGTGACATCAAAAACACCACGAAATGGTAACAGGATAGGAAAGAGGATCCTCCACCTTTCTAATTTGCTGCCTCTTACCAGATGGGAAGATCCCAATTAGAGATCTTCTGTGGGCATATGGCTATAAACCCAGCCTAGAGGTCCGTTTAGCAGGATGTCTTCAACCCAATGTCCCAGAAATCCTCTACCGCTCACAGAAGGTCAATGTTATACACAGCCAAGCGAGGAAAGGGGGAAAAAAGGGCGAACATAGCGTAATCCAATCTAAAATTTTAATAGAAAGTAAAAACACACTCACATTGTGTAGATATAACATTGCATGTAAAAGTTTTGTAGCCGGCCGGCTGACACAGCCCGTTCACTCCGGGACTCCGTGTAACGCAGTGACGTCAGCACGCCACTTCACCCTGGGGTGAAGCGGCGTGCTGACATCACTGCGTTACACGGAGTCCCGGAGTGAACGGGCTGTGTCAGCCGGCCGGCTACAAAACTTTTACATGCAATGTTATATCTACACAATGTGAGTGTGTTTTTACTTTTTACTTTCTATTAAAATTTTATATTGGATTACGCTATGTTCGCCCTTTTTTTCCCTTTTCTCGCTTGGCTGTGTATAACATTGACCTTCTGTGAGCGGTAGAGGATTTCTGGGACATTGGGTTGAAGACATCCTGCTAGACTGACCTCTAGGCTGGGTTTATAGCCATATCCCTACAGAAGATCTCTAATTGGAATCTTCCCATCTGGTAAGAGGCAGCAAATTAGAAAGGTGGAGGATCCTCTTTCCTATCCTGTCACCATTTCGTGGTGTTTTTGATGTCACCATTGTTTATTATAGAGGAGCAGCACATCTTCAGTTAGAAGATCACCCTTTGAGTTCACCATTTATGACAATAGGACATTAATCTGTGTCATAGATATTCACATGTGTTTAGGAGGATTGTATTTCTTACACAGATTGTGCTATCCATTCATTTTGGAGATCCTTTCTATCATACATTTATATTTTTGTTTTCTTCACAATTGATTGTTCATAATCAGTGGTCGATGCATATGTTATTTGCACAGCTTGTTTTTTCCGTTTGATGATACACACGTAGTTCACGCTTTTTTGACAATGGGAAGAATTATCCCCTTGCAGATAGGTAAAGAGATCAATGGTGTCATTGGGAACTTGGCTAAGAGGCAGACATTGCTCGTTGCGTTGTTCAAGGGACCCCTTGCAACCCAGAGGAACCCTTGAAATAACCTTCTAGTTTCAAGAAACCTCTGCTGAAAAATGACTATGCTTACAACTCCTGATACATCAGGATGATGGTCAGTGGGAAGAATGTTCCTTACACTTGTGGTCATTGGGAAGATTTACCCCCTTACAGATAGCTACATACAAAGATCGGCAGTGTCGGTGGGAACCTCTGAAAAGCAGAAATTTCTCAAAGACCCCCTAGCCACCTCTGGAGTATCCTTAGGGTTCCATAAAACCCTGGTTGAGAGAGGTTTCTGTACACAGTACCTGTGAGTGTAAACCCCTTTTATGATGCAAAGCTTTGACACGCATTACAATATTGTACTTTTCAGCTGGTGCCGATAATATACCTGGAGCGGTCCTCACTGAGGAAGCGGAAGAAAATGCAGTCATCTTAAAGTGGCCAGAGCCACCTAATCCTAATGGACTTACTCTGATGTATGAGATTGAATTAAAGCAAGGGGAGGTAAGTGTGTGTACATATATATATATAGAGATGGCAACCCCAACCTAGTGCTCTCAGCATGAACCTAGACCATGCCATGAGCGCTCTCAGTATTAACCTAAACCATGCCTTGAGTGCTCTCAAGATGAGCATAGACCATGCCACGAGTGCTTTTAGGCTGAACCTAGACCATGCCATGAGTGCTCTCAAGACAAACCTAGACCATGCCATGAGTGCTCTCAGGACAAACCTGGACCATGCCATGAGTGCTCCCAGGATGAGCATAGACCATGCCATGAGTGCTGCCATGAGTGCTCCCAGGATGAGCATAGACCATGCCATGAGTGCTCTCAGGACGAACCTAGACCATGCCATGAGTGCTCTCAGGACAAACCTAGACCATGCCATGCGTGCTCCCAGGATGAGCATAGACAATGCCATGAGTGCTCCCAGGATGAGCATAGACCATGCCATGAGTGCTCCCAGGATGAGCATAGACCATGCCATGAGTGCTCCCATGATGAGCATAGACCATGCCATGAGTGCTCCCATGATGAGCATAGACCATGCCATGAGTGCTCCCAGGATGAGCATAGACCATGCCATGAGTGCTCCCAGGATGAGCATAGACCATGCCATGAGTGCTCCCAGGATGAGCATAGACCATGCCATGAGTGCTCCTAGGATGAGCATAGACCATGCCATGAGTGCTCCCAGGATGAGCATAGACCATGCCATGAGTGCTCCCAGGATGAGCATAGACCATGCCATGAGTGCTCCCAGGATGAGCATAGACCATGCCATGAGTGCTCCCAGAACAAACCTAGACCATGCCATGAGTGCTCCCAGGATGAGCATAGACCATGCCATGAGTTCCCTCAGGATGAACCAAGAACATGCCATGAGTTCCCTCAGGATGAACCAAGAACATGCCATGAATGCTTTAGACTAGACAAAGGACTCGCATAAGATCCATCACCATGTAGCCTAGTTGGGTAAAACCTTGTCCATCATACAGTTATTATTATTTTTTTTTTTAACAATAGGCTGAAATTAGGCTTTTCTAGTTGTACAGTACAGGACACAGGCATTGATTCTTGGACCATAGGTTATAAGCCGCTACCTTCAGGTGATGGGACACTGGCAAAAACTCCCCCCTACTATTGTACCCATATAACCACGCCAACTCCACAAGGTTCCTGTTTTTTGCTAGTGTCTTTAGGTGTTGGACCCTGCTCTCAGGATGAGCATTGACCATGCCCCGAGTGCTCTCAGGATGAGCATTGACCATGCCCCGAGTGCTCTCAGGATGAACCAAGAACATGCCCCGAGTGCTCTCAGGATGAACCAAGAACATGCCCCGAGTGCTCTCAGGATGAACCAAGAACATGCCCCGAGTGCTCTCGGGATGAACCAAGAACATGCCCCGAGTGCTCTCGGGATGAACCAAGAACATGCCCCGAGTGCTCTCAGGATAAACCAAGAACATGCCCCGAGTGCTCTCAGGATGAACCAAGAACATGCCCCGAGTGCTCTCGGGATGAACCAAGAACATGCCCCGAGTGCTCTCAGGATAAACCAAGAACATGCCAGGAGTGCTCTCAGGATAAACCAAGAACATGCCCCGAGTGCTCTCAGGATGAACCAAGAACATGCCCCGAGTGCTCTCAGGATGAACCAAGAACATGCCCCGAGTGCTCTCAGGATGAACCAAGAACATGCCCCGAGTGCTCTCAGGATGAACCAAGAACATGCCCCGAGTGCTTTTAGGATAAACCAAGAACATGCCATGAGTGCTTTAGCCTAGACAAAGGACTCGCATAAGATCCATCACTATGTAGTCTAGTTGGGGAAAAACCTTGTCCATCATACAGTTATTAGATTTTTTTTTTTTTTTTTTTTTTAACAATAGGCTGAAATTGGGCTTTTCTAGTTGTACAGTACATGACACAGGCATTGATTCTTGGACCATAGGTTATATGCCGCTACCTTCAGGTGATGGGACACTGGCAAAAACTTTTCTGGGATTCCCCCTACTATTGTACCCATATAACCACGCCCACTCCATGAGGTTCCTTTTTTGCTAGTGTCTTTAGGTGTTGGACCCTTCTCTTGTTGAAGATTCCCCCCCCCCCCCTATTTTTCAGGTTGCTTTTCTTTCTTCCTTTGACTTCTATTAGGATCTGACTGCTTATTGCCTTTTGGTTCACTAGCAGTTTTTGTATCAGTTGTACCTTCAATGACATCTTGGAAACTGCACCCAGTTTAGGTAGAGTAGGGCCTGTATTTGCTTTGAGCTCTTGAATCCTGCTCTCAAATGTTCTGCACAATAGATCAATAAAACAAGAATATAAGTGTATGATAGAAAGGATCTCCAAAATGAATGGATAGCACAATCTGTGTAAGAAATACAATCCTCCTAAACACATGTGAATATCTATGACACAGATCAATGTCCTATTGTCATAAATGGTGAACTCAAAGAGTGATCTTCTAACTGAAGATGTGCTGCTCCTCTATAATAAACAATGGTGACATCAAAAACACGACAAAATGGTGACAGGATAGGAAAGAGGATCCTCCACCTTTCTAATTTGCTGCCTCTTACCAGATAGGAAGATCCCAATTAGAGATCTTCTGTAGGGATATGGCTATAAACCCAGCCTAGAGATCCGTCTAGCAGGATGTCTTCAACCCAATGTCCCAGAAATCCTCTACCGCTCACAGAAGGTCAATATTATACACAGCCAAGCGAGGAAAGGGGGAAAAAAAGGGCGAACATGGCGTTATCCAATATAAAATTTTAATAGAAAGTAAAAAGTGTGGGAATGAGTGGTGATCCATTTTATGGCTTCATACTTAGCTTTATTTATAGTCTAATTGCAGTTTTTCTCAAATGCAGTGGGAGCCTTTAGCTCCTGCTGGTGCCAATCAGGAGATGGAGGGAGCGGGGGCTAAGCCGCAGCTCTGTGAGTGAATGGACACACAGAGCTGTGGTTCGGGTGTCCCATAGCAAGCTACATACGGTGGGGGCATCTGACAGGAGGGAGGAGCGGGGATGTGGGACACAAGAAGAGGAGTATCGTGGCTGCTCTGTGCCAAACCATAGCACAGAGCAGGTAAGTATAACATATATTTGTTATTTTAAAGGAAAAAAAATGAAAGATTTACAATCACTTTAAGGATTCAATTTGTAGAATACAAAGTCCTTCATTGTAAATTTGTGCATTTCTGTCCATTATAGAGTTGTGTCTTCACCTCACTTTTTGTATTCTCTTCTTTTCCTATGTACTGCTGATTGTTTTCTGTGATTAAATTTTTTTACCTATATTTAGTCTCCTCCTTTTGTTTATTTTTTATACATTTTTTATGCCGTTTCCTCAGCAACGCCTCAAAGAATGTGTTTCCAGACAAGAATACAGTAACTTGGGAGGTACCAAACTCACGCGGCTTAACCCAGGAAACTACACTGCGCAGGTGCGCGCCATCTCGCTCTCTGGAAATGGTTCCTGGACGGATATGGTGTCATTCTTTGTAAAGGAGAGGAGTGAGTGTCCCTTTTAGCAACGAGCTGATGTTATATTATGTATATTAGCGTTTATGCATAATGACTAAAATCAAGAATTTACCATTTCTCATGAAATACTAAGAGCACGATTAATCGTTAAAAATAATCGCAATCTCTTTTCAAGCCATGATCTTCTTCTTTTTTTTTTTTTTATGTTTTTTTTTTTTTTAATGTTTTTTGTATATTATCTCTTTATACATTTTTCAGTTTAACAATTTATCCAAAAGGTGTCTCCACCTTACATTTCTATATCATAATAATCACACCGTTGCATACTTTCCCTCCCCCTTCCCCTAAAAAAATAAAACGCCCCTCCCCCTCTGTCTCCCCCCCCCCCCCCTTCCATTCGTCTCAAGCTTAAAGGATCACTAAAGGAAAAAAAAAAATTGCTGAAATGACTGTTTACAGGGTATAGAGACATAAAAGTTAACTGATTCCTTTTAAAAATGATTAAAAATAGATAAAAATCAATCATATAATGTGCCTCTAGTTTCACTTTCATTTTTAAACTGGTTTTGTGTTTATGTGAAGTAGAGAGAGAGACAGAACAAAAACAAACAAATCCAGGGCAGTGTTTTGTTTTTAAAATGAATCTGATTGGTTCTGAGGAGTTTTAGACACACAGCTTGGACCACAGTGAAAAGCTGCCATGAGATTTTTCATAAGGAGCCAGACAAGCAGGAAGTGTGCAGATCAGAGCAGAATTATAGTAACTTCAAAGCAAAAACGACCAATGAGAACATGAAAACAGCACTGCATTAAGGTAAAGGTAGCTATTTAGCTTTAAAAAAAAAATTCCTTTAGTGATCCTTTAATCAGACCTGTCTCAATCTGCACCCTAATTTCTCCCCGGGCTCAACCCTCCCACCGTCCTCCCTTTTCCCTTAAGGCCCCTTTCACACTGGGGCGTTTTTCCAGCGTTATTCGAGCGAAGCCTCATCTGCAATCCCAATGTGCTGGTAAAGCACCGCTGAGACCCTAATGTTTTAGGGCATTTTTGCAGTGCCTCGGTGTGAAAGGGTAAGGCGTTTTTACAGCGCTTTCAATTCATTTTAACGGAGAGGGGCGTTTTTGGAGCGTTTTTTCAGCGCCCAAAAGCTGCTCCAAAGATGCTGCTTGCAGGACTCGGTGTGAAAGGGTCCATTGAGATGCATGGAGAGCGTTTTATGAGTGTTTTAATAGAGCTATTTTTAATGCTAAAACGCTGTAAAAACGCTTCAGTGTGAAAGGGGTCTTAAGGGGTTGTAAAGGTAAATGTTTTTTCACCTTAATGCATCCTATGCATTAAGGTGAAAAAACATCCGACAGCACCGCCCCCCGTTTTACTTACTCCACCCCTCGAAAGTCCAGCGCTCGTTCCTGTCATCCTCTTTGGTTCCCAGCCTGGCCCTTGATTGGCTAGGTTGGACGGATTGATAGTAGCGCAGCCATTGGCTGGCGCTGCTGTCAATCACAGCCAATGACACTGCGCGGCGGGGCTGAGTGATACAGTCAACTGCTATGCCCGCCGCTGTATCACGGGAGCGCCCCCCAAGAGCTTTTCACCATGCGAGCTCGGTCGCATGAGGGTGGAAAGCTCTTGCGGAGGGGGAGCCGAGGGACCCCATAAGACCACTGTGGGGCCACTGCGTGCAAAATGAGCCACACAGTGAAGGTAAGTATAACATGTTTGTTATTTAAAAAAAAAATTAAACTTTACTGTCGCTTTAACATTGCTAAGCGCTGAGAGGGAAAAGGAAACATTGTAATATTTTTGGTTCTTTTAGATATAAGGGATGAACTTCGGTCTGCAAATGAGATCAGTTGCTTACAAGTTTAAATTAAATTATTATTTTCTGCTAGAAAATGCTAGAAAATTACTTAGGACCCCCAAACATTATATATATTTTTTGTTGGCAGAGACCATAGAGAATGAAATGGCGTTGCAATACTTTGTCACACTGTACCTCCGTGCCTTACTGTAGGGATTGTGTTCTTGGGGTCATAGTCAGAATTTTTCTTCCTCCAAACACAGCAAGTCCCCCTCCTCAAGAAGGCACATGTACAGTCATGCCAATGAACATCTAAAGGATTCAGAGAAGGATTGTGCTGTGGTCAGATGAGACCAAAATTGAACTTTTTGGCATCAACTCGACTCGTCGTGTTTTGGAGGAAGAAAAATGCTGACTATGACCCTAAGAACACCATCCCTACAGTGAAGCACGGAGGTGGAAACATTATGCTTTGGGGCTGTTTCTCTGCTAAAGGTACAGGCCAACTTTGCCACATTGAGGGGCCTATTAATGGGGCCATGTATCATTTAAGATGCACCTATGATAAAAATGATAGACACCTTCATTTTCGTTCTAAGTGGGAAAATTTACAAAATCTGCAACAAATACCATATTATTGGCGTAGAACACACACTTTTTTTCCCCCTGAAAATAGGGGGGAAATCATGGGTGCGTGTTAAACGCCGATCGTGTTCCTCGGAGGCGAAGGTTGGGGATGAGCGCCGCCGGGATCTCAGAGCTGTCATCTCCTGTTTACTTGGCTCTGATATCACACGTAGGGCTGAGAAAAAATCGATTCAATTTAAAAATCGAGTTGGTAGGTGAAATCGATTCATATTTTTTGAAAAATCAATTTTTTTTCCCCAGGACTGGTGCTAACAATCCTCCTATTACTGGGTGCAGACCCTCACAAAGAACCCTCCTGTCTTAATAGACTCTCCAGGGTGTGCAGGGGAGAAGTCAGTCAGCCGCGATTTTGGGAAAGGGCCGCGATGCTGACCATCCTGTACTAGGCCGCAGCTGCGGCCTCTCCTAAAAAATCCTGCCTGCATCTCCTCAGGACCAGCGCTAGAGTCCTGCTGTCGGGTGCGGACCCTCCCAACTGACCCTCTTGTTCCCTCCTGCCTTGGTGGCCTCTCTGGGGTGTGCAGGGGAAAAGTCAATCTGCTGCGTTCCTGGGAAAAGGCTGTAAGGCTAACACCGTCGCGGACCAGGCCAAAGCCACGGCCTCACCTAAAAAAATCATGCCCGCAGCTCCTCAGGACTGGCGCGGTGTCCATAAAAAACAAAAATAAATCGAATCGTAAATCAAGTTATTTTTTTTATATAAATAAAAAAAAAAAAGATTTTTGGGGGAAAAAACCTCCCAGCTTTACGTCACACACACAGTCCCGCCTCCGCCACCAGCATTGCACTAGTGTTCTCTCAATCACAGGAGCTGGTCCAATGTCGATGGTGGGACTGTGTATGTGACTGCCGACCGAGTAAACGGGAGATGGCGGCTCAGTGATTCCAGACTGCAGAGGTGAGGCTGCAGATGGGCATCGGGCTGCATTTATAGGAGATTGGCTGCAGATGGGAGCAGATCAGGCTGCAGATGGGAGCAGATGAGGGTGCAGATGGGAGCAGATGAGGGTGCAGATGGGCGCAGATAAGGCTGCAGATGAGGCTACAGATGAGGCTGCAGATGAGGCTACAGATGAGGCTACAGATGAGGCTACAGATGAGGCTACAGATGAGGCTACAGATGAGGCTGCAGATGAGGCTGCAGATGAGGCTGCAGATGAGGCTGCAGATGAGGCTGCAGATGAGGCTGCAGATGGGAGCAAATTGGGCTACATTGAGGTTGCAGATGGGAGCAAATTGGGCTACATTGAGGTTGCAGATGGGAGCAAATCGGGCTACATTGAGGATGCAGATGGGAGCAAATCGGGCTACATTGAGGTTGCAGATGGGAGCAAATCGGGCTACATTGAGGTTGCAGATGGGCACTGACCATTATTTTACTTCAAAGTAGTTTATTTAAAAAAAAATTGCTCTTAAATTGAGGTGCGTGTTATACGCCGATAAATACGGTAATTATTTTACCCAATGTTTATCTCCTGTTGCTTTAGCTGGGAGCTAACGCCCGCCAATCTCAATACATTAATGTGAATGGTTGCCCGCTTTGCAAATGCCCTGCAACTGTAAACATTTTCCTGCTAGTGCGGGATTCAAGGGGATAAATCGGGCAGTGAGGAGGTGATACAACGCTTCCTCACTGTCTGTCAAATTCTCTCTGAAAAGTGATCTGATCATACTTCAAACAGTAACACTAATGTGAACGAGCCCCTACATCTCTTGCATCACATGCTGCCCGTGAGAAATATTGGTTATAGTGCCCGTATGTGAATGGAAGATAATTGTCATCTTTGTAACATTGCGGTGCGATGTGTGTTTTCAGTGTCCTCCATCTAGGCTTATTGAGGTTTGTGGTTGGACCCGCCAAAGATAAAAGATGCCGTCATTATAACAATCACCTCTGTTCATTTTGTCTTCCCACCACAATGTATTATTATTGTAGACTAGCTCTTGTCTGCCTTTCAGTTGCTGACTATGACATTTTCGTCTTTTTTTGTGCAGCTCCCGAGACTCCTGAAAGCCTCATGCACCTGGCCGTGGTCCTTCCCGTCATTACAGTTTTATTACTTGTGCTCATCTTTATCATTGCCTGCTATGTCACCAAGAAGAGGTAAGTCCTGCTGTGTTGTAATGAGTAATACAAAAGCCTCCTGTATACGGACTTCCAAACGGGTGGTAAAAATTCTAGGGTTGTCCCGATACCGATACCGGTATCGGTATCGGGACCGATACCGAGTATTTGCGGGAGTATTCGTACTCCCGCAAATACTGCCGATACCTAAATAGAATACTTTTTTTTTTTTTTCAACGAGCAGGCTGCTGAGTGTTAGAACGGGACCTTAGAAGGGGTGGGGATTGGCGAGCGATCATCCTAATTGGTTGCGGCAACTTGCGGCAGTTTAGAAGGGGGTGGAGCGAGCGGCAGTGACATCCTCATTGGTTGCACTGGTACTGTATGGTTAACCTTGTTCCTCCTGGTAAAGCAGCATAATAGTGGCAGCTGACAAGGGGTGGAAGCTGGATAGAGCGGCGGCAAACAGGTATGTCTATGTGCCGTTTTGTGGATGTTTTACTCCCCTCGCTCGTGCATACTGGGGGCGGAGAGCAGCAGCAGCTGAGGGGTGCAGAGAGCGCCAAACAGCAGCCAATAGTTGTTTGTTTTCCTCCTCGCCTCGTGCTGCTGAAGTATGAGGGGAGGAGAGCGGGCGGAGAGAGGAGAGGGAGGAGAGCAGGACAGGACAAACTTCATAGCAGCAGTCAGCCTTTGCCAGCCCTCGCCGAGCAAGTAAGATTAAATATAGAATTGTAATGTTAATGTAGACACTCGTCATACAAGAGTGATAAGAGTCATACAGTGATACTGAATGAATTATTGAATAGAATACCGAGTGTCTATGTCTAGTAAATTGTAATGCAGTAGTGCACACAGAGGCAAGCTATGTGTAGTTGGTTGCCTTGCCACTGCCAGAAGTTCTCAGTCAGTGCACTGCATTGCATGTTATTTCTTTCTGTGTCACTCAAAATGGAGTCACATAGAATACAACTTCCTAAAGTACAAGCTCTGTATTTTAAGTCATTTCTAAATAATTAAATATTAATGTTATTCATGTAAAACAGTACTTCATAATTCTAAAGAAAATATCCTTAGTCTGTATTGTGGTTTGAAAACTGTCACATGACATTTAAAAAAAGTATCGGTATTCGGTATCGGTGACTACTTGAAAAAAAGTATCCGTACTTGTAGTCGGACCTAAAAAAGTGGTATCGGGACAACCCTAAAAAATTCCATTAAAGCGATTAGTAAACTTGCAGTGTAAAGTTGGACCTACAGGTGAGTGGATAAGGCTTACCTGTAGGTACAGTGACTATCTCCTAAACTTGAGCTGCTTAGGAGATATTTACATTGGCTGCAGCTGATGTCACTTGAGCACAGGGCACACTGCGTTTACCCTGAATGCAGAGAGACGTGATGCGATTGCGACTTCCATGTGCAGGAATGACATCATCGCACACCGGCCATTCGAAAAGCTGGAGAGCACAAACCCATTAGGAAGGCTGGGTGAAGATGGACTGGTGCATATATGGAAGGCACGCCAGACCAAACGATACAAGTCCAATTTTGTTTGTATTGTACTAAAAGACATCCAAGGCATTTTGGGGGTCAGACGTCATTAGTAGCCCTGATGTAGGGGAGTTGCTGTGATCCCTTAAATCAGCAGTCCCCAACCTTTTTGGCATCAAGGAGCGGCTGCGTGGAAAAAAAATTGTGCCAAGGCCTGCGGGTGGGGGGAAGCAATCGTTTTTTTGCGGGCAATGGCTGGTGTTTACGCTTCAATCATCACAGCACCATAGTGAATATGGTGTCGGGGTCAATAAAGCAAATTATTTCTGCTAATACGTGGCAATATATAATTAGTTCAACTCATAATGCAGAATCAATAGGAACCCTGAGTGTGTCACTTGCCATGTTGCCTGCCACCAGATGAAGATTTTAATTTGCAACGTCGCCTGCCACCAGATGTGGATTGTCATTTGCCATATCACCTGCCACCAGCTGTGGATTGTCATTTGCCACGTCGCCTGCCAGTGCCACCAGATGTGGATTGTCCCGTGCCACATCACCTGCCACCAGCTGTGGATTGTCATTTGCCACGTCGCCTGCCAGTGCCACTAGATGTGGATTGTCCCGTGCCACATCACCTGCCACCAGCTGTGGATTGTCATTTGCCACGTCGCCTGCCAGTGCCACCAGATGTGGATTGTCCCGTGCCACATCACCTTCCATGAGACCTAGATTGCCACTGCATTGGTGGCAGAACTGGTCCATTTAGCAAAGAGGCAGGCCCCTGTGCAGTGGTCGGTCACCAGATGCAGCTTTTCACTTGCCACGTCACCTGCCACAAGCTGTGGTTTGTCATTTGCCACGTCACCTGCCACCAGACGTGGATTGCCACTGCATTGGTGGCAGCACTGGTCCATTTAGCACAGAGGCAGGCCTCTGTGCAGTGGTCCGTTCTGAGTAAGGGCAGGAAGGTGAGATGCGTGGCGGGTGGTGAGAGATGTCATCTCTCTGCTCACCACAGCACTTCTGACATTGAAGAGGCTGGGCTGTTTGGGTGGAATAGCGGTGATGCGGGGCGGGGGGAGAGAGATGATGTAATCTCTGCTCGCCCGCTTCTCTCATCCTCCCACATGCTTCTCTCATCCACCCGGCTATTTAGACAGAACACCGGCTCTGTCGCCCACCTGGATCTCTCATGATGCACCTGTGGCCCCCTCGGCTTATACCCCTGGACCCCACCTTGTCACACATGTAGCCCCACTCGTCCTCTACAAGTGTGTAAGGTTTGTTGTCCGGGGGACCTACAGTCGGGGAGCACCAATTTTTCAATGCAGGCCACCCCTTCCGTAGACTCCCATGTTAAACGGTAATTTCTCCAGTGATTTTGGGGACCCGGTGCTAGCCGGTTTTATTTTTTCTGGACCCGGAACTTGGCACACCTGTAGCCCCATCTCTTCTCCACAAGTGTGCAAAGTTTGTTGTCTGGAGGACCTAAGGCTGGGGAGCACCGATTTTTCAAATCTGTGCACCCCTTCCATAGACTTTCATGTTAAACGTCCGTCTAGTCATGGGCACAGTGAGGCATGCAGATGGACACCCTAGGCTTATACTCAAGCCAATACATTTTTCCATTTTTTTGTGGTAAAATTAGATGCCTCGGCTTATAATCGGGTCGGCTTATACTCGAGTATATACCTTGGCCCGGATTCGCATACATCGGCACATCTTTCAGCCGGCATAGCGTATCTTCTTTACTCTACGCCGGCGAAGAGAGGCAAGCATGGAATTCACAAAGCAAATGCTCCCAAGGTTGCGCCGGCGTAGCATATAGTTGTAGGCGTAAGGCGGCGTAAGTCAAAGTGGGCTGGAAGTGAGCGTAATACATTTAAATGAAGCGTGACCCCATGAAAATGATGGGCCGAGCTTCAGACATGTACTTAAAACGAACTGCGCATGCGTCGTACCTTGGACACATCCCAGTGCGCATGCTCACAGTCACGTCAAAATAACTGCCTAAGATACGTCGAATCACTGCCTACGACATGAACATAACCTACGCCCAGCCCTATTCACGTACAACGTAAACTTTGACGGCGTTAGTTCCTTGGTCCATACCTTTGCATGAGTTGCGCCTCCAATACGGTGAATAACTTTACGCCGAATGTAAACTGTACGCAAATCGCTTAAATCTTGTGCCGGGCGCAAGTACGTTCGCGAATTTGCGTATCTTCCTCATTTCCTCATTTGCATATTTGAATAGGAAATCTATGGGAGCGCCAGATGCGTCCAGCGTAACTATGCGCCCACTATACGCCGGCGTAGGCAAGTTACGTCGGTAGACTGAAGCCTGTTTGTAGGCGTATCTTAGTTCTGTGGGCACGGCGCACAGATACGACGGCGTTACGCGGCGTATCTCGAGATACGTCTGCGTAAGTGCTTTGTCAATCGGGCCTATATGTTCTCATTTTTAATGGCGTATAGAAGTAATTGGTGGGATCTCATTTTTGTTAGGCGGCGTACACACGACCGAGGTTCTCGCTGGAAACCAGCGAGAACCTCGCTGGAAGCTGCATTCCAGCGAGGACCTCGGCCGTGTGTACGCTCTCGGCGAGCATCCCGTCGGGAATGCCGTAGAGCAGAAATAGAGAGCATGTTCTCTATTTGCTCGACGGCCCGCCTGGATGAATGGCTGGTTGCCATTCCCGACGGGCGGGTCGCCGATTTCGACGGCCGGCAGAGAACCTCGACGGGCGGAACGATGTGTTCTGCCCGTCGAGGTTCTCTGCCGTGTGTACACGGCCTTATAGTTTATATGCAAACCAGAAAATCTACTATATTAAAATATTTTGGTGAATTTCTGGGATATCCTGTTCTGGCTGTGATGAATAAATGAATACGTCAGCTCAAAAAAAAATTGTTTTCTTTTTTTTTTTATCTTTATTTACTTTTAAAGATGACCCAAAATGAAGGTATCTAGAAGGTTCAAAAGCAATATTGCATAAAATAGGTTTTTAATTTTATAATTCAAAGATGCTCCAAAGTTTTGGGTGTTGAAGGTTGATGTCATTTTAGCGGCGCAGGACTTGTGCGCGCTTGTCTAATTATGGCAGACAGAGGAATTCATTCCACATTTTCCTTTATTTATATAAAGCAAACCAGTCTGCCATTGTAATTTTCTGGTTTTATGATTCTTGTTTTGGTTTTGTCTCCCATTTCTATTACCTTTTGACTGTGACCAGTGTGTAGAAAAGGGAGATTAGGTATAAAGAAAAGGTTATGTTTGTCTATGATTACTCCTCGGAGCTTCCAGTGTTTTTACAGGATTAAAATATAAAGTAGAGGATCTGTTTGGGCGTGTATGTATATCATGTGAGACATGGCAATATTATTATTATTATTTTTTTTTTGTTGCATGTAGCACTTCTCTCAACTTCAAAGTAAAAGTTACAGTCTACGTGAATTTCCAGGTAGATTACTACAATCCCGGCTGAAATTATTGGCACCCCAGACATTTTTCCAGAACATTAAGGGCCAGATTCAGGTAGCCTGGTTTAAAATTAGCTCTGATACGCTACGCCGCCGTAAATTAGCGAGGCAAATGCTGTATTCACCAAGCTAAGTTACGGCGGCGTAGTGTAAATGGGCCGGCGTAAGCCCGGGTAATTCAAATGTGAATGAGGTGGGCATGTTTTATGGCAATGTGTTGTGACCCCACGTTTTTTACGTTTTTTTTTTTAAACTGCGCATGAACCGACCGTGGACGTATCCCAGTGCGCATGCTCCAAATTATGACGCTACGGCGCATTGTTTTCGACGTGAACATAATTGACGTAAATCCCCATTCACGGACGAGTTACGCAAACGACGTAAAATCTGAAAAATTCGACGCGGTCCCGACGTCCATACTTAAAGGGGAGGTTCACCTAAAAATAAACTTTTAACATTGCATTTATGACATTGACAATTAGAATCGGACGTTTTTAAAAAAAAAAAAAAAATTTTACATACCGTTTCCTATATGTATTCTCATCGCCGCTTCCGGGTATGAAGGTCTGAGCTGGGCGTGCCTAATTGATTGACAGGCATCCGACCGACGCATACAGCGTGTCACGGGATGCCGAAAGAAGCCAAACGTCGGTGCGCAGGCGCCATATAGAGCCGCACCGACGTTCGGCTTCTTTCGGCATCTTGTGACGCGCTGTATGCATCGGTCGGATGCCTGTCAATCAATTAGGCACGCCCAGCCTCGACGAACATACCCGGAAGCGGCGGTGAGAATGTATATAGGAATCGGTATGTACGGACGTATTTTGTTTTTTAAAAACGTCCGATTCTAATTTGTCATTAATGTCATAAATTCAATGTTAAAAGTTTATTTTTTAGGTGAACCTCCCCTTTAACATAGGATGCGCCATCTTTTTAGTGGTTTATCTTTACGCCGGAAAACGCCTTACGTAAACGGCGTAAATTCACTGCGTCGGCCGGGCGTACGTTCGTGAATAGGCGTATCTCCCTGATTTACATATTCTAGGCGTAAATCAGCGGGAACACCCCTAGCGGCCATCTTAAAAATGCAGTTAAGATATGGCGGCCTAATACTATTACGCCGCTCGTATCTTAGCTCAAAACCGGCGTATCTTGTTTTCTGAATACAGAAAAAAGATACGTTGGCGCATTTAAGAAGTTACGCGGCTTATCTAGAGATAAGCTACGTAACTTCTTACTGAATCTGGCCCTATGTATTTTTTACAGAAAAGTATTGCAGTAACACATGTTTTGCTATACGCATGTTTATCCCCTTTGTGTGTATTGGAACAAAAAAAAGGGAGGGAAAAAAAGCAAATTGGACATACTGTCACACAAAACTCCAAAAATGGTCTGGTCAAAATTCTTGGCACCCTTAACTTAATATTTGGTTGCACACCCTTTGGAAAAAAATAACTGAAATCAGTCGCTTCCTATAACCATCAATAAGCTTCTTACACCTCTCACCCGGAATTTTGGACCACTCTTCCTTTGCACACTGCCCCAGGCCTCTTATTGGAAGGGCGCCTTTTCCCAACAGCAATTTTAAGATCTGTCCACAGGTGATCAATGGGATTTAGATCTGGACTCATTGCTGGCCACTTTAGAACTCTCCAGCGCTTTGTTGCCATCCATTTCTGGGTGCTTTTTGACGTATGTTTGGGGTCAGTGTCCTGCTGGAAGACCCAAGATCTCGGACGCAAATCCTGACATCCTGGCTCTACAGTGCGACCCAAAATCCTTTGGTAATCCTTAGATTTCATGATGCCTTGCACACATTCATGGTACTCCATTGTTGGTGTCAGTGGGAGCAATAGTGTCCCATTAAAGGTTCAATGGCAGGAATTATGCCCCACTGTTGGTGTCAGTGGTGCCTCATTTGATTGGGAGGGCTAGTGCCTCGTGTCATTGGGAGGACTAGTGCCTCGTGTCATTGGGAGGACTAGTGCCTCGTGTCATTGGGAGGACTAGTGCCTCGTGTCATTGGGAGGACTAGTGCCTCGTGTCATTGGGAGGACTAGTGCCTCGTGTCATTGGGAGGACTAGTGCCTCGTGTCATTGGGAGGACTAGTGCCTCGTGTCATTGGGAGGACTAGTGCCTCGTGTCATTGGGAGGACTAGTGCCTCGTGTCATTGGGAGGACTAGTGCCTCGTGTCATTGGGAGGACTAGTGCCTCGTGTCATTGGGAGGACTAGTGCCTCGTGTCATTGGGAGGACTAGTGCCTCGTGTCATTGGGAGGACTAGTGCCTCGTGTCATTGGGAGGACTAGTGCCTCGTGTCATTGGGAGGACTAGTGCCTCGTGTCATTGGGAGGACTAGTGCCTCGTGTCATTGGGAGGACTAGTGCCTCGTGTCATTGGGAGGACTAGTGCCTCGTGTCATTGGGAGGACTAGTGCCTCGTGTCATTGGGAGGACTAGTGCCTCGTGTCATTGGGAGGACTAGTGCCTCGTGTCATTGGGAGGACTAGTGCCTCGTGTCGGTGTGGAGGACTCGTGCCTCGTGTCGGTGTGGAGGACTCGTGCCTCGTGTCGGTGTGGAGGACTCGTGCCTCGTGTCGGTGTGGAGGACTCGTGCCTCGTGTCGGTGTGGAGGACTCGTGCTTCGTGTCGGTGTGGAGGACTCGTGCCTCGTGTCGGTGTGGAGGACTCGTGCCTCGTGTCGGTGTGGAGGACTCGTGCCTCGTGTCGGTGTGGAGGACTCGTGCCTCGTGTCGGTGTGGAGGACTCGTGCCTCGTGTCGGTGTGGAGGACTCGTGCCTCGTGTCGGTGTGGAGGACTCGTGCCTCGTGTCGGTGTGGAGGACTCGTGCCTCGTGTCGGTGTGGAGGACTCGTGCCTCGTGTCGGTGTGGAGGACTCGTGCCTCGTGTCGGTGTGGAGGACTCGTGCCTCGTGTCGGTGTGGAGGACTCGTGCCTCGTGTCGGTGTGGAGGACTCGTGCCTCGTGTCGGTGTGGAGGACTCGTGCCTCGTGTCGGTGTGGAGGACTCGTGCCTCGTGTCGGTGTGGAGGACTCGTGCCTCGTGTCGGTGTGGAGGACTCGTGCCTCGTGTCGGTGTGGAGGACTCGTGCCTCGTCGGTGTGGAGGGACCCGTGCCTCGTGTCGGTGTGGAGGGACCCGTGCCTCGTGTCGGTGTGGAGGGACCCGTGCCTCGTGTCGGTGTGGAGGGACCGTGCCTCGTGTCGGTGTGGGGGACGTGCCTGTGTCGGTGTGGAGGGACCCGTGCCTCGTGTCGGTGTGGAGGGACCCGTGCCTCGTGTCGGTGTGGAGGGACCCGTGCCTCGTGTCGGTGTGGAGGGACCCGTGCCTCGTGTCGGTGTGGAGGGACCCGTGCCTCGTGTCGGTGTGGAGGGACCCGTGCCTCGTGTCGGTGTGGAGGGACCCGTGCCTCGTGTCGGTGTGGAGGGACCCGTGCCTCGTGTCGGTGTGGAGGGACCCGTGCCTCGTGTCGGTGTGGAGGGACCCGTGCCTCGTGTCGGTGTGGAGGGACCCGTGCCTCGTGTCGGTGTGGAGGGACCCGTGCCTCGTGTCGGTGTGGAGGGACCCGTGCCTCGTGTCGGTGTGGAGGGACCCGTGCCTCGTGTCGGTGTGGAGGACCCGACCCGTGTCGGTGTGTGGAGGGACCCGTGCCTCGTGTCGGTGTGGAGGACTCGTGTCGGTGTGGAGGACTCGTGCCTCGTGTCGGTGTGGAGGACTCGTGCCTCGTGTCGGTGTGGAGGACTCGTGCCTCGTGTCGGTGTGGAGGACTCGTGCCTCGTGTCGGTGTGGAGGACTCGTGCCCCAAGGGCCAATAACGGCTAGCAAAGGGCCACAATTTGGCCTAGCCATTACAATTTGGCCAAATTTTACCAAAGTTGCTCAAAACCTTAGGCGCACTTGTCACGAGATGATGATCTGTCAGTGGCCATAATGTTATATTGTTACGGCTGGTTGGTGTGCGTTCCAAAGTATTCAAGAGTGTAGACAGCCAAATTTACAGGCGCAGCACTCATTTATTTTTTATTGCTTTTAATAAGCTTACTCAGGCATCATTTTACAGCCACGGCATTTCATTTACAGCCGAGAAAGGGGAGATTTTTGAAGTGAACATTTCTTGTGAAATATGTTGGTGATGGTAATTTCTCCTCCGACCCGATTAATAACGCAGAATTTTTAAGTTGCGCATGATACATCATCTCCAGTGCAGTAATCGGTGATAAACCACAAAATTATCTAGTTTTTTTTTATATATAGAATTTTGTGATATCATTCTCTAATACACATCACAATAATGTCACCTTTTTACATTCCCACAGGAACAGCGACCGGCTTGGCAATGGAGTGCTGTACGCATCGGTGAATCCCGAATACTTCAGCGCAGCGGAAAGTAAGTAGCTGCTGCCATCAGTTATGTAACTTGTGGTGTTCAGTGGCTGGCACTGACTTTGTACCCAGAGCTATAGAAGAAAGACGGCGGATCTCTGTATCGTAGAGCAGTTTGGTGCCTGACGTCATTTGGCATTTCTAGACATAGGTTACTTTGGCTGCTTCGGTTTTGTTGCCAGAGTGGAAATTCCAAAGCTTTGTTTTACTAGCTGAACAAGTTTTGGCACGACCCATCACATTCACATTGGTAATAAACCAGGGCAAAAAAATATTCAGCTTCCACCGAGACCGCAGTATGTTATAGTTCATAGCCTCATAACCTTGCATACCCTCGGCACTGCAGTCTACCACCACAGGGTGCTGTGCAAAAAACTCCCATTCATTCATGTTCTACATCAGGGGTCTCCAAACTTTCTAAACAAAGGGCCAGTGTACTGTTCTTCAGACTCAGTGATTGTAAAGTTTTGGGATTTTTTTAGTTAAAAACACTACCTGCACTCTGTATTGGTTTTGCACAGAGCAGTCCTGATCCTCCTGTTTTCGGGTCCCTCTTCTGTGCTCCTGACCCCTCCCTCCAGTTGAGTGCCGCCACAGCAAGCAGCTTGCTATAGAGGCACCTGAGTCAAGCAGCGGCTCCTTATTACCAACAATCCCTTATTTTCTCCCGGTCTGGAGCAGCCCTAGGCGTTCGTTTGGTGGATTTTGCATGGTCTTATCCATGTAGGCCACTTTTTGACTACCAGGTCCCCTCCGACCTGTGTCCATTCAGACACAGAGCCACGGCCCGGCCCCGCCCCCTTTCTCTCCTCGTTGGCTGATTGACTTTAACAGCAGCGGGAGCCAATGGCGCCGTGCTACTGTCTCAGCAAACGAGGAGGGAAGTCCCGGGCAGTCGAGACACTCCTACAACATCGCTGGATCTAGATGGGGCTCAGGTAAGTATGAGAGGGGCTGCTGCACACAGAGGACTTTTTATCTTAAAGAGGAAGTAAACCCTCAATAAAAAAATAAAAAAAACCTGCAAGAGAAAGGCATAATGAACTAGTGTGCACAGCATACTAGCTCATTATGTGTCACTTACCTGCGATCAAAGCCCCCGAAGTAGTCCTCCGTCTCGTCCACCGCCACCACCATGTCCCCTTGTCGCTTCTTCCTGTTATCGCCACTCCGGCGCTGTGATTGGCCGGAACAGCAATGACATCACTCAGACGGAAGCGCGGAAATACGGCATTATCTACAATAATTCCATTCACAAAAACGGCACGGTCAGTGCGCCTGCGCCGTTGTCTATGGCGCGCATGCGCCGTAGACATCGGCGCCTGTCATTGGTGTAAATATCTCCTAAACCGTGCAAGTTTAGGAGATATCTCTTGCACCTACAGGTAAGCCTTAATCTAGGCTTACCTGTAGGTTCAGGTTGTGTGGTTATACAAGGGATAGGCTTTGTTCAATATTAATGTCTGTGGTTTACAAGCACTTTAAGCTGCAAGGCAGACGGGGTTTTTTACTCGCCGCAATGCTTTGCTTTGTGGTGCGGCAAAAAATTTACTCCCATGTTGCTTTATGCAGGCAGTACCACATGCCGGACACTGCTCCACAGCAGATCGCTCTTCAGAGGGCAACGAAAGGGCCCTTCGAAAGACCAGCAGGTTGTTGCCCTGTAGGCACAGACACCCGCTTGGTTTTACGCACACGCTTTATTGCAATGAAATTACTACCAGGTAATGTACATTTTGTTTCTGCAAATCGGATACTGAAATAAATCTGGAAGCTGACTACTCGTTTACGGGAAATTATCTGCCGTCATGTGCAGACCTTTCCGATCGCGTTCAGTTAAATTTTACAAATCAGTATTTAAATCGTGTGCAGTCTCACCTAGAGGCATGTCGTTAAAATGCCATCCATATCATTTTCCTGACAATTTATCATTTTTTCTTTATTTCCGCTGGCATCTGTTTCATACAGTTTCTATGCCGCTTTTTGTGCAGAATGACAATTTACGTTCTTTTTCTCCAAAACGCTTTCTCTGACACCTAGAGAAGGTATATTCATAATAATAGCGGATATGAGCTTTTTAAAATTCTTAAAGAATAATTTAAAGCTATCTATCTGGGGAGAGGGGAGCAGAAGGAACCATGGCACTTAGCAGTTGTAGAACATTGTTACATCCTCTGCTTCTAAGGTAGATTTACTTCCAAAGGTGCTTTTTATGTAAATCTTTTCTATAGAATTGCAGGAAAGAATATCTTGGGGGGGGTCTTGTAGTTCCAGTAGCTTGAATGTATAGAACAATTTAAAGAGTCCTGATGTACAGTAAGAAGTGGCAAGTCGCATTGAGCTGGGGATTGCTGTGCTTTGCGTATTTTATGGGCCACATTGTGGGTTTAGAAACTTATCGCAGGCCCCAAATAAATAACTTTTATTATGCACACAGTCCCTCCTTAGATCCAAAATGACCTCAAAGTTCCCCCCTGGGTCCGGGAGGAGCCCGTCGGGCAGAGTTCCCCCTCTGGGTCTGGGAGGAGCCCGTCGGGCAGAGTTCCCCCCTGGGTCCGGGAGGAGCCCGTCGGGCAGAGTTCCCCCCTGGGTCCGGGAGGAGCCCGTCGGGCAGAGTTCCCCCCTGGGTCCGGGAGGAGCCCGTCGGGCAGAGTTCCCCCCTGGGTCCGGGAGGAGCCCGTCGGGCAGAGTTCCCCCCTGGGTCCGGGAGGAGCCCGTCGGGCCCGTTCGGGCAGAGTTTGGGGCCCCGGAGGAGGCCTGGGCCGGAGGCCCGTCCGGTTCCCCCCTGAGGAGCCCGTCGGGCCCCCCCTGGGTCCGGGAGAGTCGGGCAGAGTCCCCCCTGGGGGAGAGAGCCCGTCCGGTTCCCCCCCCCTGGGTCCGGGAGGAGAGCCCCCCCCCCTCCGGGAGGGCCGTCGGGCCCGGGTCCGAGAGTTCCCCCCTGGGGGAGGAGCCCGTCCGGTTCCCCCCTGGGTCCGGGAGGAGCCCGGGGCAAGCCCCCCTCGGGCCCCGTCGGGCAGAGTTCCCCCCTGGGTCCGGGAGGAGCCCGTCGGGCAGAGTTCCCCCCTGGGGGGGGGAGTCCGGGAGGAGCCCGTCGGGCAGAGTTCCCCCCTGGGTCCGGGAGGAGCCCGTCGGGCAGAGTTCCCCCCTGGGTCCGGGAGGAGCCCGTCGGGCAGAGTTCCCCCCTGGGTCCGGGAGGAGCCCGTCGGGCAGAGTTCCCCCCCCGTGGGTCCGGGAGGAGCCCGTCGGGCAGAGTTCCCCCCTGGGTCCGGGAGGAGCCCGTCGGGCAGAGTTCCCCCCTGGGTCCGGGAGGAGCCCGTCGGGCAGAGTTCCCCCCCTGGGTCCGGGAGGAGCCCGTCGGGCAGAGTTCCCCCCCTGGGTCCGGGTGGAGCCCGTCGGGCAGAGTTCCCCCCTGGGTCCGGGAGGAGCCCGTCGGGCAGAGTTCCCCCCTGGGTCCGGGAGGAGCCCGTCGGGCAGAGTTCCCCCCTGGGTCCGGGAGGAGCCCGTCGGGCAGAGTTCCCCCCTGGGTCCGGGTGGAGCCCGTCGGGCAGAGTTCCCCCCTGGGTCCGGGTGGAGCCCGTCGGGCAGAGTTCCCCCCTGGGCCCGGGTGGAGCCCGTCGGGCAGAGTTCCCCCCTGGGCCCGGGTGGAGCCCGTCGGGCAGAGTTCCCCCCTGGGCCCGGGTGGAGCCCGTCGGGCAGAGTTCCCCCCCTGGCCCGGGTGGAGCCCGTCGGGCAGAGTTCCCCCCTGGGCCCGGGTGGAGCCCGTCGGGCAGAGTTCCCCCCTGGGCCCGGGTGGAGCCCGTCGGGCAGAGTTCCCCCCTGGGCCCGGGTGGAGCCCGTCGGGCAGAGACCAGCCCCCCACTTCCCCCCCACCCCCCCCCCCGGGTCCGGGAGGAGAGCCCGTTGGGCAGAGTTTCTCTCCCCCCCCCGGGTCCGGGAGGAGCCCGTCGGGCAGAGTTTCTCTCCCCCCCCCCGGGTCCGGGAGGAGCCCGTCGGGCAGAGTTTCTCTCCCCCCCCCCCCCGGTCCGGGAGGAGCCCGTCGGGCAGAGTTTCTCTCCCCCCCCGGGTCCGGGAGGAGCCCGTCGGGCAGAGTTTCCTCCCCCCCCCCCGGGTCCGGGAGGAGCCCGTCGGGCAGAGTTTCTCTCCCCCCCCCCCCCGGGTCCGGGAGGAGCCCGTCGGGCAGAGTTTCTCTCCCCCCCCCCCCCCCGGGTCCGGGAGGAGCCCGTCGGGCAGAGTTTCTCTCCCCCCCCCCCCGGGTCCGGGAGGAGCCCGTCGGGCAGAGTTTCTCTCCCCCCCCCCCCCCGGGTCCGGGAGGAGCCCGTCGGGCAGAGTTTCTCTCCCCCCCCCCCCCGGGTCCGGGAGGAGCCCGTCGGGCAGAGTTTCTCTCCCCCCCCCCGGGTCCGGGAGGAGCCCGTCGGGCAGAGTTTCTCTCCCCCCCCCCCCCGGTCCGGGAGGAGCCCGTCGGGCAGAGTTTCTTCCCCCCCCCCCCCCCCCCCCCGGGAGGAGCCCGTCGGGCAGAGTTTCCCCCCCCCCCGGGTCCGGGAGGAGCCCGTCGGGCAGAGTTTCCCCCCCCCCCCCCCCCGTCGGGCCCCCCCCCCCGGGTCCGGGAGGAGCCCGTCGGGCAGAGTTTCTCCCCCCCCCCCGGGTCCGGGAGGAGCCCGTCGGGCAGAGTTTCCCCCCCCCCCGGGTCCGGGAGGAGCCCGTCGGGCAGAGTTTCCCCCCCCAGGGTCCGGGAGGAGCCCGTCGGGCAGAGTTCCCCCCCCCTCCCGGGTCTGGGAGGAGCCCGTCGGGCTCTTTATATTGTGAGACGCAGACCTCCCCCCTTGGATCCTCCAGCCTTTATATTGTGAGACGCAGACCTCCCCCCTTGGATCCTCCAGCCTTTATATTGTGAGACGCAGACCTCCCCCCTTGGATCCTCCAGTCTTTATATTGTGAGACGCAGACCTCCCCATGTGGATCCTCCAGTCTTTATATTGTGAGACGCAGACCTCCCCACTTGGATCCTCCAGCCTTTATATTGTGAGACGCAGACCTCCCCATGTGGATCCTCCAGCCTTTATATTGTGAGACGCAGACCTCCCCCCTTGGATCCTCCAGTCTTTATATTGTGAGACGCAGACCTCCCCACTTGGATCCTCCAGTCTTTATATTGTGAGACGCAGACCACTGCCAGCCAGTTAATATATTTTCATGGACAATTGCTGAGGACAAGCTACAATCTTCAGAAGATTGTGTCCCACAGGCCAAAATTGGGAGGCCCTTGCCTTATACTATGAATGGAGCCATTGCTGATTGAGGTCCTTTTGACACCGGCTTTCCAATTGGAAGCTTCTTGTAAGTCTATCGGCAGGTGAATATAAACAGGTGTGCGCCCGCTTGCATCTGCTTACCTCTGAGTCCGTTCAGAATGTGGCGGGTCTAAGGTAGATTAATGTACTGTAGGCGGACACAAGTCCATTTTCATTTGATCGCCCATAGATCCAACATAGATCTCCAAAGGTCCAGTTGCAAAATGTTCTGCTCTGGTTTAGCAGGGGGTCTGCCAACGGATCGCCAGCTGAATGAAAGGACCCTTAATATATGTTTAAAGTTCAAAATGTCAATTTTTGCAAATTCTGGGGAAACCTTTGAAGCCAAACGTTCGGTATTGTTTGTCGAGCTAGTGAGGTTAATAAGCAGCTCACAAAGAATGGACTCCATAAAGTCTGGTGCTTTGAGTAAGTGAGACACTCCTTCTGGAGGAATTCGGTGTAGCACAACAGCAGAAGGTGAATCCAGATGCACCGAGACCCTGGAGCTGTCTCCCTAAGAGAAAAATCTTTTCACATTCATATTAATTACCCATCCAGCACATTCTGAAAGGTTGTTGTTCTTTCCCCTGTTTATCCCATAATTACTTTCCACCTGGGTTCCGCTTTTCCTGAGCCTCGGGGAGATTTAACCTGTAGAAGAATTTCCTCTCCTCCTCCTGTGTCATATCCTCTTAAATCTTCAGGGTTTGGATGGGTCAGAATTTCCAATTTAAGAACATCCCCCTTGGGAACGGGACTTTTAAAGGCGACATGAACACCAATAATTAAAAATATATACATTTTATTACACAACAAGAACGGTAAAATATTGTCTGTGCAAAGACCATTACAAAATGTCAGAATTGAGTAGTGTGTAAACATCTGCAGATACTTGGTACACTCCAAAGTAGCCAACGTGTTTCTGCGTATAAATACCTTTCTTCAGGGCATCTGTATTTTTATAATGATTCATTTAGCATATTTTATGATCATGAACTTGGAGATATAAAACCATTTACAATAAAACCTTGGATTGCAAGCATAATTCGTTCGGGAAACATGCTTGTAATCCAAAGCACTTGTATATCAAAGCGAATTTCCCCATAAGAAATAATAGAAACTCAAATGATTTGTTCCACAACCATTTATTCATAAATCCTTCAGTTTATAGTCTGTAGAAAAAGATTATAGCAATGTGATTGGTTGTGTGACCATAAAATGTCCATCCACAAATGGAAGCCTCCACTAGGGGATTAGAAAGCAAAATCCAGCAGGAGCTCCAGAGTATAAAAGAGAAGAGAGGCGACCAAGTGTAGCAATATGGTTACATTTAATGAAGGTACAACATTTAGCAACTCGCATATTCCTCCCAACGACAGCAACAATGGGGCACTATTTCTTCCACTAATGGAGCACTATTCCTCCTACTACTGCCCACCAACACTGGGGCCATGGTAATTTTCACTGATGCTTGGCCCTGGGGCATTTACTACCCCCATTAGTCAGAATACGGCCCCCCTGAAGTCTCAAAGACAGTGAACTGGCCCTTTGCTTGAAAAGTATGGAGACCCCTGCCTTAGTCCTTAGCGGGGCCAGACTGGTCAGTAGTAGAAAATGCCCCAATGTCAGTGGGAGTAAAGAGTGCCCGAATGTTGGTATCCTTAGAGGGAATGGTGCCCCATCTTTGGTGTCAGCTGCAGGAATGGTTTGCAAAGGGCCGGGTAAACGTGAGCAAAGGGCCACAGTTTGGAGGAGGAAAAGCCCACCGCTGAAGCATAGGAGAGCTCTGGTCACTACCGGGATGGAGGCTTGGGTAAATTGAACTCCTTTTCTGTCCCCTAGACCAGTGGTCATCAACCCTGTCCTCAGGGCCCACTAACAGGCCAGGTTTGCAAGATAACTGAAATACATCACAGGTGAGATCATTTGCTGCTCAGTGATTGCAGTATTCTGGTCTGCATCTCCCCAAGGTAATACATAAAACTTGGCCTGTTAGTGGGCCCTGAGGAGGACAGGGTTGATGACCACTGCCCTCTAGACCTCACCTAACCAAGCATTTAAATCTTGCCGTTTGGAGTAGCCCCTCGGCACAAAGGTACATCCATAGTAATCAACAAATCCAGCAACTATAGAGAACCCAAGGTAAGAGCTTAATATAGCCTCTTTGACTGCATACCTGGGACCTATACCTTCAGCATGGCTCTACCCTTAGGTGGCCAGTGATGCTTGAGTAAAATAATATCCTAATCGTACAGTCTAACACAGGGGTCTCCAAACTTTTCAAACAAAGCGCCACTTTATTGCCCTTCAGACTTTAGGAGGGCCGGATTGGGGCCACCAAGGGAAGAAAATGCCACAGGTCCGACATCAGTGAGAACAAATATGGCCTCAGGGTTGGTGGTCAATAGGAAGAAGAGTATTCCCCCTATTAGTAGGAGGAATAGTATCCCATCATTGGTATCAGTGGATAATAAAGTGCCCCATTGTTGGTGTCAATGGGAGAAATAGTGCCTCATGTCAGTGGGAGGAATTGTGCCCCAAGGGCCGGATAAAGGCTAGCAAAGGGCCACATCTGGCCCTAGGACCACAGTTTGGAGACCCCTAGTCTAACACATAGGCTGAATAATTGGTAATATAGACCCCAAGTTATAGGTTGGTACATTCAGGCGCGTTCCCCCTCGGACCCTACCCCACTACGTGAGCCCCCGGTTATTTTGCTAGTGTCCTAGATCATGGAGCTTTTCTGCCTTTTGCTCTGTGCTTATCTACTTTATTATTTTATTTTCGGGTACTTCAATCATCTCTTCACAATAGTAAAATATTTGAAAGGTCTGTTCTGGTTCAGGGCACCTTTGATTGCATGGCACGGTTTTCATTACAATTGTGATAATCAGCCAGTAACTGTATCAACTGATTAG
Source organism: Rana kukunoris (assembly GCA_029574335.1). NCBI lineage: Eukaryota > Metazoa > Chordata > Amphibia > Anura > Ranidae > Rana > Rana kukunoris. The sequence goes on from CM056051.1 coordinate 16,292,181, forward strand.
CTATCTGCTCTTGGCTAATATTGTTAGATAAGGTTAAGGGCACGTTCTCCGTTTCAGATTTTCTTTTAACCTCTGTGTGTTCCGATCAGTTTCATATTTTTTTATTTTTTTTTACTCTAGATCTAGTCTTAGACCCCTTTCACACTGGGGCATTTTTCAGGCGCTTTAGCGTAAAAAAAAAGCATCTGTAAAGCAGTCTGTAAAAAAGTCCGGCAAGCAGCTTCTTTGCAGCACTTTAGGAGCCGTGAATGCACCGCTCCTAAAGCCCCCTTCCCATTGAGGGAGCTTTTTTTTAACTCCAAAGTGCCTGAAAAACGCCAAAGTGTAAAAGGGGTCTTAGGGGCGATTTACCAGTGTTTTTTGGGGTGCTGGCAGTGTGAAAGGGCTCTGAAAGCACTCAGGCTTTCACATTGGGATTGCAGATGAGGCTTCTTTCAGATGCTTTGCAGGCTTTTTTTTTAACGCCAAAGCGCCTGAAAAACGCTTGAAGAACGCCCGAAAAATGCCCCAGTGTGAAAGGGGCCTTAAGCTGCTGATCAAATGAAAATTTTCAATTCCCATTCAACAAAAGTCAGTCGTCGGATGAAATTCTGTTGTGTCGGAAAGGCCATAGATCAAAATTCAGCATTTCTATGCTGAACCTGACGCATTTCAATCCATCTATGGCCTCCTTTAGGGACTTGATCGAATCACAAATATACATTCTTTTTTTTTGGGGGGGGAGGGGGGGTTGTAAAAGGACTTGCATTATATGAAGTATATTGATCTATACCAGGGCTTCAAATTTTCTACACCAAGTGCCAGTCTATTGTCCCTCAGACATTTGGGGTGTCCAGATTGTGGCCAGTAGGAGTGCACAGCAGAAAACATCACCACATTTGATATTGTTGGTATTATTGGGAGGAATGGTACCCCATTACTGGTGTCAGTGGGAGAAAAGAACCCCCATTGTTAAAGCGGTGGTCCACCCAAAAAGAAAACACATAATTTTTTTTCTAAAAATGTGAAAAAAAATCGGGGAATCAGCCGGCCATTCACAAAGCACCGTGCGACTCGTACATGCGCAGTAGGAAACGAGCAGGGAAGCCGCAAGGCCTTGTTCCCATAGTTTGAATGGCGCTACACAATCTGATGGACGGACATTGCTGTCGCCCTGGACAGGTAAGTGTGCTTATTGACCACTTAAGGACCCCTTACCGACGATATACGTCAGCAGAATGGCACGGCTGGGAACAAGCATGTACCTGGACGTGTCTTTTTAAGGCCCAGCCGTAGGGTCGCGACCACGCCGCCGGTCCGAAGCTCCGTAACCGCGCCCACGGGACCAGTGGACCCTATTACCACCGGTGTCCCGCGATCGGTCACAGGAGCTGAAGAACGGGGAGAGGTGAGTGTAAACACACCTTCCCCGTTCTTCATTGTGGCAGTGTCATTTATCGTCTGTTCCCTGATATAGGGAAAGACTATCAATGACGTCACATGTCCAGCCCCGCTCCCCTACAGTTAGAAACACATATGAGGTCACAATTAACCCCTACAGTGCCCCCTAGTGTTTAACTCCTTAACTGCAATTGTTATTTTCACAGTAAGCTGTGCATTTTTATAGCACTTTTTGCTGTGAAAATGACATTGGTCCCAAAAATGTGTCAAAATTGTCCGAAGTGTCCGCCAAAATGTCGCAGTCACAAAAAAAATCGTCGATGGCCGCCATTAGTAGTAAAAAAAAAAACATTACAAAATAGGGGATAGTTTTATTGCATTTTTATTAAACGCTATAAATTTTGCGCATACCAATCGATAAACGCTTTTTTTTTTTTTTTTTTACCAAAAATAGGTAGAAGAATACGTATCGGCCTAAACTGAGGGAAAAAAAATGTTTTTTTTTTATATTTTTTGGGGGATATTTATTATAGCAAAAAGTAAAAAATATTGAATTTTTTTCTAAATTGTCGCTCTATTTTTGTTAATAGCGCAAAAAAATCAAACCACAGAGGTGATCAAATACCACCAAAAGAAAGCTCTATTTGTGGGGGAAAAAAGGACGCCAATTTTGTTTGGGAGCCACGTCGCACAACCGCGCAATTGTCAGTGCCGAATCGCAAAAAGGGGCAAGGTCCTTAACCTGCATAATGGCCCGGGTCTTAAGTGGTTAAAAGTCAGCAGCTACAGTGTTTGCAGCTGCTGTCTTTTAAAAAAAAAATCAGCAGGAACACCGCTTTAATGTCAGTTGGCAGAATAGCGTCTCATATCAGTGGGAGGAATGGTAACCCATTATTGGTGTCAGTGGGAGAAAAGGTGCCCCATTGTTGGTGTCAGTTGGCAGAATAGTGTCTCATATCAGTGGGAGGAATGGTAACCCATTATTGGTGTCAGTGGAAGAAAAGGTGCCCCATTGTTGGTGTCAGTTGGCAGAATAGTGTCTCATATCAGTGGGAGGAATGGTAGCCAATTATTGGTGTCAGTGGGAGAAAAGGTGCCCCATTGTTGGTGTCAGTTGGCAGAATAGTGTCTCATATCAGTGGGGGGAATAGTGCCCCCAGGACTTAATAAATACAAGCAAACGGCCACAGTTTGGAGACCCCTGATCCATACCTAATATCAGCACCTTCATGACTTCTAACCCTGTTCGTTCTTCATTTTACAGTGTATGTGCCCGACGAGTGGGAGGTTCCTCGAGAGAAGATAACTATGAACCGTGAGCTGGGGCAAGGCTCGTTTGGCATGGTGTATGAAGGAATTGCGAAAGGGGTAGTGAAAGACGAGTCAGAGACTAGGGTAGCCATAAAAACGGTGAACGAAGCAGCTAGCATGCGAGAGAGAATAGAGTTCTTAAATGAAGCTTCGGTGATGAAAGAATTTAACTGCCATCATGTGGTAAGAACTCTAGATGTAATTTTGATTTAATTTTTCTGTAAGCTAAAAAATGAAGCTGTACTTGTTTATCTTCCTTCTGATGATTCCTTTTCTACCTTCTAGGTCCGTCTGTTAGGCGTCGTTTCCCAAGGTCAGCCAACACTTGTCATCATGGAGTTAATGACTCGTGGGGACCTCAAAAGTTACCTGAGATCTCTAAGGCCAGATGCCGAGGTTAGTATTACTTTCTCATACTTTGGCTGGTGCTATGAATTGTAGTTTTGTTTTGTCTGGCTAGTACTTCTTGCCCCCTTACATGCCACATTTGGCATGTCATTTTTTTGGGGGGTGGGGACTTCAGAAGGAGTGGGACATCCTGTCCCACTTCCTCCTTTCGCCCAGGGACCGCTAAGGCGATACATCAAATCGCCTTTTAGTGGCCTCTCCCTGTAGGTGATCGCCTTGGACACGTTGGCGCTGCGCAAACTGTTGGCGCTATATAAATCCTGTATAATGATAATAATAATCCTAGACCCCCGTTGATCTTTCGGTGAAGGCCCCCTGCATTCTAGACCCAGGCCATACATGGGGCCTTGACTTCTGTTGATCTTTTAGTGTAGCCCTGTTGGATCCTAGACCCCCGTTGATCTTTCAGTGTAAGCCCCCTGGATCCTAGACCCAGGTTGTACCTTTGGTCTTGACTTCCGTTGATCTTTCGGTGAAAGCCCCCTGCATTCTAGACCCAGGTTGTACATAGGGCCTTGACTTCCGTTGATCTTTCAGTGTAGACCCCCGTTGACCTTATAGTGAAGGCCCCCTGCGTCCTAGACCCAGGTTGTACATAGGGCCTTGACTTCCGTTAACCTTTAGTGGAGACCCCCTGGATCCTAGACCCCCGTTGACTTTATAGTGAAGGCCCCCTGCATTCTAGACCCAGGTTGTACATAGGACCTTGAATTCCGTTGATCTTTCAGTGGAGACCCCCTGGATCCTAGACCCCCGTTGACCTTATAGTGAAGGCCCCCTGCATCAGAGATGTATCCTGGCCTAGGCCAACAAGGCCCAGGCCTAGGGCAGCACTTTGCAGGGGGGCAGCATGAAAAGAGTCTCTGCCGCCTTGAGCTACACTGTTAGGAAAATTAGTCTAGCGCCCCCATAAAGCGGCCGTGCTGCTTCTAATATGCGGGCAGCTGGCATTCCGCAACCGTGGGGGGGGGGGGGGGGGTTGCGCTTCCAATTTTGACTGTTTTGTCATCCTGGACCACAAACCTTCCTCACTGTGCTATCTTTCTGCTGCACCATCTACTTAAAGTAGAACTATAGGCAACACTTTTACCATCCCTGTCCCATTGCGGAGATTTCCCTTCACTTCCGGCTCTATGGGCAACCAGGAAGTAAGAGGAAATCTAAGTAAATTAAGGGAATCCATTGCCCCCCCCCCCCAGGCCCTCAGAACTAGTGTCCTCACTCGAAAATTTCAGGGCGGGTCTTAAACACAGGGTGTGGCCATGACAGGAAGGGGCGGGTCATATTTAAATTGGGGGGTGCACGAGTTTAGTCAGGCCTAGGGCAGCACAAAACCTAAATACACCTCTGCCCTGCATCCTAGACCCAGGTTGTACATAGGGCCTTGACTTCTGCTGATCTTTCAGTGGAGACCCCCTGGATCCTAGACCCCCGTTGACCTTATAGTGAAGGCCCCCTGCATCCTAGACCCAGGTTGTACATAGGGCCTTGACTTCTGCTGATCTTTCAGTGTAGCCCTGCTGGATCCTAGTCCCCTATTGATTCTTTCATTGGAGTTCCCTGGATCCCACACCCAGGCTGTACACCGGGCCTTGACTTCAGTTGATCTTTTAGTGTAGACCCCCTGAATCCTAGCTTCAGGCTGTACAATGGGGCTTTAACTTTGCAGACCCCTGTTAATTTTTCTGTTGAGTTTCCTGGATTGTAGACCCAGGCTGTAGATAAGGCCTTGACTTGGTTGGGAATAAACTCCCCCACCATCATTACCAGTATAACATTGAGCATCTACTTTCCACTTGGGCTCTTCCATTTTGCAGTTACTTGGCAGAGGTAGTTGGGGTTTAATCAAGGTTTGGTTAGAAGTTGATGTTTTGTTTATAGCATGGATCCAGAATCCAAAGTCGATCAACAACTATCAATGTGAAGATGAACACGAAGGCTTTCAGCCAACACAAGGTCCCTTCACTTGAGCATTAGTGTTGGCTTAGTAATTTTGGCCAAGTGGGTTATTTTATTCCAGGAAAATGTAATTAACGTAAGTTAATATGTTCTTTTAACATGGAGACCATAAATGGCATTCTGAACCTATGATTACACCTAAGTTAATATCCCCCCCTCATACACTCCTCTCACAGCATGTTCGCCTGCTCCGAGAATTCCCATTGATTGTAAGTTGGCCGGGAGGTCAACAATGTATTAAGTCTGGTGCTCAGCTATTTAAAGACATTTCAGTGGTGCAGGTGGAAGTAAACAGGAAAGGGGTTGGAGGAGATGTCGGCTAAGAATAAGAAACTAAAGGCTTCTGGTTTAGATTGCAAAAGGAAATGAAATCAAAAGGGTAATTATTATGAGCAGAAAGATCTCATCTACTGTCTTTCAATTTTGCTTACACATTGATCGGCAGAGCCTTTCCTCCAACTCTTTAGTTAAGTAGAAGGCAGTTGATTCCATTTAAAGTGATTAGTAATCTAATAAAGGTTTGCTTTATAAAATTGTTACCAATAAAAATCTATCATTTTGATTTGGAACTTTTATAAGAACCAACGTTATTTGTAAAGTTGTGCCAGTGCTACTGCCGGTGTCTTGTCGAGCTGGTTCCTCCATCGGATAGGTTCCTGCCTTAACTGCAATGCTCTTTTCATGGGCTTGCCTCAGACCCAGATTAGACGCTTGCAGAAAATCCAAAATCAGGCAGTTCGGCTGGCACTCAGGCTACCAGGGCGGACGTCCATCTCCACCCACCTGAAGAGCCTCCATTGGCTCCCAATACGGGAGAGATCAGAATTTAAGGTTCTTTGTATTGCTTACAAAGCCTTTAATAATCTAGGCCCATGTTATATCCGCAAGAAATTGCGGTGACAGTTTGTGACGAGAACCTTACGGGCCACGTCACAAACTAGATTGGTGGTTCGGCCTTATAGGCTCAAAAAATGGGGGGGCAGAGCTTTCTCAGTTCAAGCTGCCCAGTTATGGAATCTGCTTCCATGCCACCTGCAACAACAGGAGAAGTACCAGGTATTCAGAAAAGATCTGAAGACCCTGTTGTTTACTAGGGCCTTTAGTGGTTTGGGGTGAGATATCTCTTTCTTTACCCTTTCCCCTTCCCTTTTCTCCCTTTCCTTCCTTTCCCCTCCCTTCCTATTTTGTTGTTATTATGCAGTTTTTAACGTTTTTATTATGCATACATGCAGTACCGAGTTTTAGAATGTCTATATATTTATTGTAACCGCCACTCGATTTTATGTTGTTTTTAAAGTTTGTTCTCTTGGCATGTTTTTGGTAACGTGATTGGACGGGAAGCAGGCGCATTGATGCAAACATGTTTTGTGAACTATGCGCCTTGTATAAGAAACAAACAATAATAATAATAAACTGCGCAGGCACGGCGCATGCGCAGTAGGAGGCCATGTAAATTTCCAAACCTCAACAGCTGATTGTCAGTTTAGACCAGTGCTCGACAAAATTCGGGCGCCCGATCGCAATTGCGACAAGAAATTGTGACCTGGCGCCCTGGGAAGCTTAGGCCTGCAGAAAGCCGCGGCCTCAATTACTGGCCGGCGCGATCGCGGAAGGCCCGCGCCCGCCGGTAATTGAGGCCGCAGCTTTGCGGCCTTCACAGTAGGAAGCTTAGGCCTGCAGAAAGCCGCGGCCTCAATTACCGGCCGGCACAAACGCGGAAGGCCCGCGCCCGCCGGTAATTGAGGCCGCAGCTTTGCGGCCTTCACAGTAGGAAGCTTAGGCTTGCAGAACTGGCCGGCACTGGTCAATATCGCATCCGCCCCTTGCTGGCCCTTTCTGTGTAGAGCGGTATGTACTATAGAGTGTATAATTAGCCATCGGGAGCAAGAGCGTCTACAGCTGACGAACAGCTGTTGCCGCTTTGAGTTTTCCGTTGGCTCGGATTGCGCCTACGCACTCCGGAGGGAACCATATTGATAGGAGGAACCAGCTCAGCCAAACCTCGGTATGCAGGGCTTTTTTTCCTCAAACAATAGGTGCTGGAACTCAACCATGACCCCTCCAAAGCCCCCACACACCCTCCAAATCACATTAAATAGTGGGTGTGGTCAAACTTCACAAACAGTAGGAGGGTCGTAAAGGGGTATTTAATACCAGGATTGCATCACAAGCAGAGTGCAGAGTTGTCACTTGTAAACGCAGAAACCAGTGTTTACAAGTAATTGTGGTGAGCAGGCACCAAGGGGTCTGAGCCAGAGGTGGTGGAATGGCGTTCCACCTGAAAAAAAAGATGCGCTTCTTGCTCCAGTGGGATTGGCAAAAAAAAATTATTTATTGGTTCAACAAAAACTATTTCAAGGTGAGACATTGGTTGTTGGGTCTCTCCAGTATTTTATACTAGATCTCGGTTGCATCACCTCGTAGCGAGATTACGAGACCCTTGGAACCTGATTGGCGCATATGATCTATCGGTTGTGTACATTCTGTTTCCAAACATTGCTTGTATAGAGGGGTTGATTGATTATTCAAGGCTTATACCGTGTTTCCCCGAAAATAAGACACCGTCTTATATTTTTTTTTCCTCAAGAAATCACACTATGGCTTATTTTCGGGGGTGTCTTATTTTTATTACAGAAAATAAAGGTTGCCTACCTGAACCACACTTGCGCTTCTTAGCATTTCCCTTGTCCACCTGTAGAACTGAGATTATCGTATTCTGCAACGCCATTTTTGGACCATTCGGATATCCAACTTCTTCTCTTTGCAAAAAGCCGTAAGATTCTTGCCTCGGGAGTCCTCCACAATTCCTTTCTTGTACTCAACAGATAACTCTTTCTTTTTGCACTCATCTTGTCTGGTTGTACCACTACAAGATATCACTACAAGAATTCGACACTACATCTTATTTTCGGAGATTCGACACTACATCTTATTTTCGGAGATTCGACACTACATCTTATTTTCGGAGATTCGACACTACATCTTATTTTCGGAGATTCGACACTACATCTTATTTTCGGAGATTCGACACTACATCGCTACGTCTTATTTTCGGAGGGGTGTCTTATATTTCTATCTTGCGTCGAAATCCCGCTACGGCTTATTTTCGGAGTACGTCTTATTTTCGGGGAAACACGGTATATTAGCCCATTCTCTGCATTCCATGGTTACCTCTTCCCAGATAATAAATCATCCTGGTGCCAGGTACCATTGTGAGAAGGTTAAATGGCAACGTTAGACCCAAGGCTGCCTATCTGCATTCCAGTGTCCAAGGAAAGCAACTTTCCAAATTCCGGGAACGGCTCTTGTGGCCCTGCTATCACCAGCACTCTAAATTCCAATGTTTATAGAGCAGAGTGGCCTTACAACAGACTTGTGAGAATCTAGAGATTTTATTTTTTATTTTTATGGCTTGGTTGCCAGGCAGCTGCCTAATAAGTCACTTTAGATACGTAATAATATCATAGGCAATTCTTCATTTAAGGACATGGTTGTGCGTAATTAAATGTCCTGATTGTTTTATCACATGGGATGGATAAGAAAATGTTTTACAACCACCATAGCGTGGCTGTGTTCACATGGACTTCATCTCCATGTAGTAGGGTGGATTTTATTTGGGTTATCTCATACACCAGGGGTGTCAAAACTTTTTTCAAAGAGGGCCAGATTTGATGAAGTGAACATGCTTGAGGGCCGACCTTTTTGCCCGAAATTCTTTGAACCAAAAAAATTTGGTCTTCAAAAGTGTGTTCATCCAAGCACTGATGCCCAGAAAGAATTCTGTGGTTAAGAAATGAGCTTGGGCGTGTTATTTGGAGATACCGTATTTACCACGCACCTTCACTTTAAGAGAGATGTTTTAAAATTAAGAACCGTGAAGCAAAATAAGAGTCAGTGATCATCAATGCAGCCTCACCATTGCCGTGAATGCAGCCTCACCATTGCCCTTGAATGCAGCCTCACCATTGCCCTTGAATGCAGCCTCACCATTGCCCTTGAATGCAGCCTCACCATTGCCCTTGAATGCAGCCTCACCATTGCCCTTGAATGCAGCCTCACCATTGCCCTTGAATGCAGCCTCACCATTGCCCTTGAATGCAGCCTCACCATTGCCCTTGAATGCAGCCTCACCATTGCCCTTGAATGCAGCCTCACCATTGCCCTTGAATGCAGCCTCACCATTGCCTTTGAATGCAGCCTCACCATTGCCCGCGAATGCAGCCTCACCATTGCTATCAGTGCAGCCTGATTGAAGGGGGGGACAGGGAGGGGTGCGGGACTAGCGCCAAACAGATTACATACAGGAGAATCTCCTGTTTGCATGGGGGACTCTTTAATACAAAGTCCCGCCTCCTATGATAGACAGAACAGTCGTCCAATGGCAGCCTAGGAGACAGGACTTCCTATTACAGACTCTGCTGAGTAAAGAGGAGATTCTCCTGTGTGTAATCTGATGACACTCGTCCTGACCCCTCCAAGGCAGCGCCGATAAAATACAGATGTATATCCAAATTACCAGGGGGGCCACATTAAGCCAGAACATGGGCCGCAATTGGCCCACGGGCCGGACTTTGGACATGCCTGTCATACACACTTAAACGCCCAGGACTAGGAACCAAATGAAAAACCTAGGAGCCAGAACTATGCAGCCTTCATAAAGTTAGTTAAAGCGGAAGTAAACCTATCCATAAAACCGTTTCATTTTGGGCACGTGCCGGAAATGTAATACTCCCATTGGTTGTGCTCTCAACCAAACTGTCAAACCATCCAATGGCTGGTGTCATAACTGATCACATGTGCAGCATCATGACAGTTGTAGATTAAACAGAGGCCAAGATGGCAGCTTCCTTTGGCTGAAAACGATAGGAGGGATTTACTTACACTTTTAAATCTACAGGTCAGTAGAGTGGAGCAAAACAAAAAATTACCAGCCCAGTCAAGTCAAAACTCCACAGTAGAGTCCCCCCTCCCAGTACTTAATGCCCCCCCCCCCCCAATACAGTTCTCCCCCTTTCCCAGGGCAGATTTTCCCTCTCCCACTAGTATATGCCCCTCCTCCTGGAAAACGGTTGCCCCCCCCCCCCCCCAGCACAGATCTCCCTCCCAGTACAGATCACCTCTCTCCCACTAGTAAATGCCCCCCCCCCCCCCCCAACACAAGTCTTCCTCTCCAGTACAGATCTCCCCCTTGCCCTATTAAATGTCAGTCTCCCCTGCATTACAGATTGTACCCCTTCTAGTAATAAATGTTTCTTCCTCCCCCGTACAGATCTTCCTCCCCCCGTACAGATCTCCCCTCTCCCACTAGTTAATCACCCCCTCCCCCCAGGCCAATATTTTCTCCACAGTACAGATTTCCCCTCTCCCACTAGTAAATGCCCCTCCCACTGGTAAATGATTGCCCTCCCTCCTTCCCGTACAGATCTCCTCCTCGCACTCCCCTGCAGTAAAGATTCTACCCCTTCAAGTAATGAATGTTTCCCCCTCCCAGTACAGGTCTTCCTCCCCGTACAGATCTCTCCTTTTTGGTAATAAAATGTTTCCCCCTCCCAGGACAGATCTCTTGTCTCCCACTAGTGAATGCCCCCCAGGCCAAGATTTTCTCCACATTACAGGTTTCCCCCCTCCCGCTGGTAAATGGTTGCCCCCCCTCAGCACAGATCTCCCTCCCCAGTAAAGATCTCCCCCTACCACTAGAAAATGCCCCCCCCCCCCCTCCAGCACAAGTCTTTCTCATCAGTACTAATCTCACCTCTAGTGAATGTCCCAATGCCCCCCCCCCCCCCATTTTTCCTGTACAGATCTCCTCCTCCCACTAGTAAATGTCAGTTTCCTCCGCAGTACAGATTCTATCCCTTCTACTAATGTCTCCCTGGCCAGTTTCACAGTTGGTAGTGTAGAGAACCCCCCCCCCCCCAACTGTGATGTGCTCCCCTCTTGTCTGCTGCCCATTTGTTTTCTGGTAGTCGCAGGTTTGTTGTAGGGATGAGTAGCACCTTGATGGGCCCGTGGCCAAGAGGTGTTCTTTTTTTTTTTTTCAGGTGCCCTGGGGACTAGGTATTGTCCGACCTTCTACTAATGTTTAGCTTTTTTTTTTACTCTATATGAATTGTGGGGCCACTGACCATTTCTGCACTGTGTCGTCTGATTAGAACTGTGACTTCGCACTGATTAAAGTGGATGTAAAGCCACTCTCATCCTTTCTACTGCCATAGTGCTGATCTATAAGGATATAGATGCCTCCTGCATGTATCCTTACCTGTCAAATGTCTCCCGTCTGTCTGTTCTAAGAACTGAAAAACTGCAGATTCTGTGGGAGGGTATGTTGTCTGGAGCTCAGTGGGTGGAGTCGTGATGTCGGTAGACTCCCCGCCCTCCTCTACATTCCCCTTGTCAACATGCATTTTGTCCTGTGTATTTCTTACGCTGAATTATTTTATGATCACTAACATCCAGTCAAAATCCAGAAAAGTAACCACATGACTTCAGAAAAGAAGTGGGGGTGGGAATTAAAAAATAATGCCCGTCTCCAGGATAGTGCATGAGATATGTAAATAACCTGTCACTCACAGCAAGGGGGCGGAACAGACTAAGGTTTTTCTCTGTAAGTCCGTTTTACCTCACTGAACAATAACGAGGATTGCTCAGAGCTGGATTAACTCTGTGTGGTAAGATTGGGCACAGATGATAGGAAATATTATACTCTACATTGTGACAGCAACAAAAAATAAAAAAGTTTTGGGTTTACATCCACTTTAACCACTTAAGGACCGCCGTGCGACGATATACGTCGGCAGAATGGCACGGCTGGGCACAGGGACGTATATATACGTCCCCTTTAAGAGCCGTGGGCGCGGCGGTGCGCTCGTGACCCGGTCCGATGCTCCCTGACTGTGCCCGCGGACCTGATTGCCGCCGGTGTCCTGCGATCGGTCACAGGAGCTGAAGAACGGGGAGAGGTGAGTGTAAACAAACCTTCCCCGTTCTTCTCTGTGGCAATGTCAGTGATCTTCTGTTCCCTGATATAGGGAACGACGATCACTGACTTCACACATCCAGCCCGACCCCCCTACAGTTAGAAACACACATGAGGTCACGCTTAACCCCTACAGCGCCCCCTAGTGCCATTGTCATTTTCACAGTAATCAGTGTATTTTTATAGCACTTTTTGCTGTGAAAATTACAATGGTCCCAAAAATGTGTCAAAAGTGTCCGATGTGTCCGCCATAATGTCGCAGTCACAAAAAAAAAAAAAACGCTGATCACCGCCATTACTAGTAAAAAAAAAAATGATTAATAAAAATGCCATAGAACTATTCCCTAGTTTGTAAACGCTTTTTTATCAAAAATATGTAGAAGAATACGTATCGGCCTATATATGGGATTTGCTCATATATGGAGGCTTTACAACAACATGAGCCGGGACAATTCACCGAAACTAGAATTTGGTACATCTAAAAGAACCGTAGATAACATTTTATCAGTGCATATATATATATATTTTTTTTAGGCGGCAGGATTTGGCCGCGGCGAGCGATTATTTGGTACACGCTGCTGACTTCCTGCCCAGTTAGCACATTGAAGGACGCGGCGGGCGGGGGGGGGGGGGCGGCCTCTCCCTAGCCTGGAGTGGCTGATAATGCAAAGAATATGTTTCACTCGGCTGAACAGCAGATGTTGAAGAACATGAAATCTCTCTGCTAACCTATGGGAACTTCTGTCTACAGATTTGTGAATGCCGAATACACGAGACCACTTGTGTTGTAGTGACCCCCTAAATATGTGTTTACTAGAAACTTGGCTTATTCCACTATAAAGATTTGGATTCAAGTGTGAAGGCGACACATTTTTTCTTTTGTTTTTTTGGATGGAGAGAAGAGGGATTGTTGGGTTTTTATTGCTGTCGGTGTCCCTGCAGCTCAGAGGCTCAAAGAAGCGGCTTCTACAGGCTTTTGAGTTCTTGTTTTTTCTGCCTGAAAACTCCCCTCCATATTAGCCAATGTGTCCATTCACACTATGGCTTTTTCAGGCATATGCTCCTACAGTGGGGGAAATAGTGCCCCATCATTGGTGTCAGTGTGAGGAGTAGTGCCCCATCATTGGTGTCAGTGTGAGGAGTAGTGCCCCATCATTGGTGTCAGTGGGAGGAATGGTGCCCCATCATTGGTGAAGTGGAAAGAATAGTACCCCATCATTTATGTGAGTTATAGGAATGGTGCCCCATCATCAATGTCAGTGGGGGGAATCTGTGCCCCATCATTGTGAGTTATAGGAATTATGCACCATCTTTGGTGTCAGTGAGAGGAATGGTGCCCCATTATTGATGTCAGTGAGAGGAATGGTGCCCCATTATTGATGTCAGTGAGAGGAATGGTGCCCCATCATTGGTGTCAGTGAGAGGAATGGTGCCCCATCATTTGGTGTCAGTAAGAGGAATGGTTCCCCTTCATTGGTGTCAGTGGGAGGAATGGTGCCCCTTCATTGGTGTCAATGAGAGGAATGGTGCCCCTTCATTGGTGTCAATGAGAGGAATGGTGCCCCATCATTGGTGTCAGTGAGAGGAATGGTGCCCCATCATTGGTGTCAGTGGAAGGAATAGTACCCCATCATTGATGCGAGTTATAGGAATGGTGCCCCATCTTTGGTGTCAGTGGAAGGAATAGTACCCCATCATTGATGCGAGTTATAGGAATGGTGCCCCATCTTTGGTGTCGATAGAGGGAATTAAGTCCCACTGTTGGTGTCAGTGGGATGAATAGTACCGTATAAAGGAAAGGGCCACAGTCCTATGGGAATGATACCCCAGGTATGGTAAATATAACACTCTATTGGTCCATGCTTGACCCCGGAAATGTGAAGAATGCCAGAGCCGGGATTCTCCTTCCCCTGTCCTTGCTAGAAAATTCTAGTCCACAAAGGACTTCTACACAACCTTCTGTACTGTACATGTAATCGCCGATTATCGGTGGGTTCCAACATTCTCGGCAGGGGAATTAATGAAAAATAATTCTAATAGCCCTGAATTATTATTTACTCAAATGTAAGTATTCATATAGATGGAGAGTGATGCAAGGCCTGAAATACTGACCTTTTCTGGGGAAATGTTCGCCTCCAGCTCCCGCCAGTGTTGATTGCATGACCCGGATAGGATTGGCCGGGAGATCTCTGTGGAAGGCGTGTGGTCATGTGACCAACACCGGAGGGAGCCGGGAGCAGCACTCTCCCTATGAAAGATGCACATTGCAGCCTCCTTGTTTCTCTTTATTTATCAAAGCAATGCTGTTACTGGGTGAGCACTAGGTCCGCTTTAGGCCCCTTTTACATTTGTGCGACCTGAAAGTCGTGCGATTTTGACATGACTTGAATCAATGCCTGTCTATGGACCATAAGTCGCATCAAAGTCAGACCAAAGTACCATAGTACAGAGGACTACTTTGGAGTCCCTGCGACTTGAAGTCGCACAGATGTGAATGGTACTCATTGGAAATCATGGGATACGACTTGTCATGCGACTTTGCTGTCCCAAGTCGCACAAGTGTGAAAGGGGCCTTAATAAAACGTATTTATATTTCCTCCTCCTCAAAATAGCTGCCTGATCCATAAGTGGTGTTTCACTTTGTATAGTCACTTGATGTGGCGGAGTCCAGAGCATGCAGCGTTCCCACTAAGTAGGCGCTTCGGTCAGTGTAATGACAGGCTGCCTCCCAACCCAAAAAAATCACTGGCAGTCTGAGGCTGAACTTTTTTTTTTCCTCCTATAAAGTATTTAAATAACACACTGTTCTTGTTGTCTGCTGTGCGTTCTGCACACAATAGAAGATGCAAATTAAGGCCGGCCATAGACGGATCAAAATTCAACCGGTTTGCCGAATTTCGATCCATCTATGGGCAGGCTGGTTGTACTGAAGTCTGTCTATCCCTCCATCTCTCTCTATCTATCCCCCTCCATATATACATCCATCCCTACATCCATCCCATCCCTCCCTCCATCCATCCATCTCTCCCTCCATCTATTCATCCCTACATCCATCCCATCCCTCCCTCCATCCATCCATCTCTCCCTCCATCTATTCATCCCTACACCCATTCATCTATTTGTTTATCCCTCCCTCTATATATCTATCTCTCCATTCATCCCTCCTTCCCCCATCTATCCATCCATCCATCCCTCCATCTCTCCCTCCATCTATCACTCCCTACATACTTTCATCTATTCATCCCTCCATCCCTCCTTCTCCCCATCTATTCATCCATCCATCCGTCCTATCCCTACATCCATCTTATCTCGTCTATCTCATCTCTATTCTCCCTACATCATCCATCCCTCCCTCCATCCCCTCCTATCCATCCCTCTCATCCATCCCTCCCTTCATCTCTCCCCTCTATTCCTCCCTACATACATATATCTCTCCCTCCATCTATCCATCCCTCCCTCCATCTATCCATCCCTCCCTCCATCTATCCATCCATCCCTCCCTCTATCCATCCCTCCCTCCCTCTATCCATCCCTCCCTCCATCTATCCATCCTCCCTCTCCATCTATCCATCCCTCCCTCTATCCCATCCCTCCCTCCCTCTATCCATCCCTCCCTCCCTCCCTCTATCTATCCATCCCTCCCTCTATCCATTCCTCCCTCCATCTATCCATTCCTCCCTCCCTCTATCCATCCCTCCCTCCCTCTATCCATCCCTCCCTCCCTCTATCCATTCCTCCCTCCCTCTATCCATCCCTCCCTCTATCTATCCATCCCTCCCTCCCTCTATCCATCCCTCCCTCCCTCCCTCTATCTATCCATCCCTCCCTATATCCATTCCTCCCTCCCTCTATCCATTCCTCCCTCCCTCTATCCATTCCTCCCTCCCTCTATCCATTCCTCCCTCCCTCTATCCATTCCTCCCTCCCTCTATCCATCCCTCCCTCTATCTATCCATCCCTCCCTCTATCTATCCATCCCTCCCTCTATCCATCCCTCCCTCCCTCTATCCATTCCTCCCTCCCTCTATCCATCCCTCCCTCCCTCTATCCATTCCTCCCTCCCATCTATCCATCCCTCCCTCCCTCTATCCATCCCTCCCTCCATCTATCCATCCCTCCCTCCATCTATCCATCTCCCTCTATCCATCCCTCTATCCATCCCTCCCTCCCTCTCCTCTATCCATCCCTCCCTCCCTCTATCCATCCCTCCCTCCCTCTATCCATCCCTCCCTCCCTCTATCCATCCCTCCCTCCCTCTATCCATCCCTCCCTCCCTCTATCCATTCCTCCCTCCCTCCCTCTATCCATCCCTCCTCCCTCCCTCCCTCCCTCCCTCTATCCATTCCTCCCTCCCATCCCTCCCTCTCTATCCATTCCTCCCTCCATCTATCCATTCCTCCCTCCCTCCCTCTATCCATTCCTCCCTCCCTCTATCCATTCCTCCCTCCATCTATCCATTCCTCCCTCCCTCCATCTATCCATTCCTCCCTCCCTCCATCTATCCATTCCTCCCTCCCTCCATCTATCCATTCCTCCCTCCCTCCATCTATCCATTCCTCCCTCCATCCCTCGCTCCATCCCTCGCTCCATCCCTCGCTCCATCCCTCGCTCCATCCCTCGCTCCATCCCTCGCTCCATCCATCGCTCCATCCATCACTCCATCCATCGCTCCATCCCTTCCTCACTTTCTTTCTCCATCTATCTCTTCCTCCCTCCCTCCATCTTTCTAGCCAGTGTTCGGAAATGCTGACCACCTGCACAACAACTTATTGGTTAGGGTACGCCGTCTGGGCCCCCTACATATGTATGGGCTGTCGTTGAATCCCCCCCCCCCCCATTGTGGCCCTGTGTAGCCACTTTATGGGGACAAAAGACCGTTTTGTCTCCCGGCCCAGTTTGCCCAATAATACTGGCGCATCACAAACTTTAATGCAAACCGGCGGGGACTCTTTTCGTGCCGCCCCTCGGCAAAGTGCCGCCCTAGGCCTGGGCATTGTTGGCCTAGGCCAGTGGTTCTCAAACTATGGCCCTCCAGTTGTTCAGGAATTGCAATTCCCATCATGCTCAGTCATGTCTGTGAATGTAATGCCCCGTACACACGATCATTTTTTGTGATGAAAAAAAACTACGTTTTCTGTGAAGTAAAAAACGACGTTTTTGAAACGTCACTTTTCAAAGACGATGTTGCATACACACCATCGTTTTTTTCACAAAAAGCGAGGTTACGTTCACCACTCTTTTCCATTGAAGCTCGCTTCATAACTAGTTTCTGGGCATGCGCGGGTTTGAAAAACGTCGTTTTAAACGACGTTTTTGCTACACACGGTGACTTTTTGTGAAACAAAAAACGACGTTTTGAAAAACGACACAAAAAATTCAAGCATGTTGGAATTTTTTTTTGGTCGTTTTTTTTAACACAAAAAACGACGTTTTGCCCACACACGATCAATTTAAATGACGTTTTAAAAAACAACGTTTTTTTTCATCGCAAAAAACGACCGTGTGTACGCGGCATCAGAGTTTTACAATGCCTCATGAGATTTGTAGTTCCGCAATAGCTGGAGGGCCGTAGTTTGAAGATCCCTGGCCGAGGCCAAGATACAGCATTCCCTGAAGGCTGGAAATCACTGAAGTAGAGTGTTCTCTGTTGAACATGGTGGAGAGGTAATGCCGTGATGATCGGGGTTTACAAAGCATTCTGTGAATGGTAACCAAAAAAACAGTGCTGCGCTACTAAAATAATATATCAAAACATGTATAAGACAAATACATCAATTATAAATAGTCAAATCCACTACTACAAAAAATCTTGTATAAAAGTTTGTGTAAATAATGTTTGAAGAAAATCCTGCCATAAATCCATTCACCCAGATGAGGAGGAGGAGGAGGAGGAGGAGGATGGGTGCTCTCCATTTCACAGGCCGCTGAGCTCATATGAGAGTAAAATCAGCAGTTGTCCCCTCTAGGGAAAGTGATGACAACTGGCATACTATGGATACACAGACCTCCTTAGGTAAATGGCTCCTTAATAGGGTTCATAGAGCCCCGATCATCTTGCCCGATTGGATTTTGTATGTAAAAGAAAAATAACATCTAGTGCTCTCTCCGTTTCCAATCATTTTATGATACAAAGGTAATAGATACATTTATAAGTGAAGCACAATCAGCGCGTGCAAACTGCAAGGCATTGCAAACATCCAATTTTCAGTGCCCTCAGTGCGTAAGCTCTGCCTAGGGTTGCCACCTCATCCCTTTAAACTCAGACATATATGAATTACACAGGTTCTGGGGCTAATTTAATGCAGATAAGGCACCAAGTGAGTTTAATTACCACTTTAATCAGCCACAGAACCTGTGTAATTAATGTGTGTTCAGGTTTAAAGGGATTAGGTGGCAACCCTAGCTCCGCCACTAAATGCGTGTCGTCAGGGGGTTGACGTCCTCAGTAAGGGGTCAACCTTCTGTGTTCACAATGCAGCAGGGGTCAGCACAGGACCCGGAAGCAAATGGAGATCACTGAAGTAGCGCCATCTACTATAGTGATTTCCAGCTTTTGGAGGGATTCCACGGGTATGGTATAGGCATCCCTTACATTGGTCCAAGCTGGATCAATGTAACTATGTGAAAATATCCATACCTGGAGATTTCTGCGTGGCGATCATATCCCCCTCTTAAGTGTCTCTTCTCCAAGGAAGGATACATTTACATTTTTGTAGTTCCTTAACTGATGTCCTCCAGCCACCCTCTATGTTTAGGTGCTGCAGCCTTGTTAAAGCTGTAATTTTATTTTTAAGAATAATCTTTCCAATTTAGAACAACCCTGGACTGCCACCCCCCTCCCTGAAGAAGATGATCCAGATGGCGGGAGAGATTGCAGATGGGATGTCGTACCTCAATGCAAACAAATTCGTTCACCGAGACCTCGCTGCCCGGAACTGTATGGTTGCAGAAGACTACACAGTAAAGATTGGAGGTATGGCTTGATGGGATCCCCCAATCCAGTGATGGTGAACCTTGGCACCCCAGATGTTTTGGAAATACATTTCCCATGATGCTCCACTACACTGCAGAGTGCTTGAGTATCATGGGAAATGAACATCTGGGGTGCCAAGGTTTACCGTCCCTGTCCTAAACACTCAGCTCTGTGTGGCATGTTCTCCCTGGTGAAATATCATCTCTGTTAACTCAATGATCACATGTGTAACACGCGTGTACATATCACAGCCTACTATTCTTATCTCTTAGGCCGCCCACACACGACCAAATAAATCGGATCAAATCGGTCTGTCAGACCGATTTGATCCGATTTGTCTGCTGGGATTTATTGGTTTGATCGTGTACACATGATCAAACCAAAATCCCCGCCGGCAGACAGCGCGGTGACGTGGCGGTGACGTTGACGCCGCCACGTCATCGCACCAGGAAGTAAAACACTTCCACGCATGCGTCGAATCCATTCGACGCATGTGCGGGCAGATATGTCTGCTGGTTAGCGTACTAACCAGCAGACATGTCGGACGGACAGGTTCCCAGCAGGCAGATTTTAAAGCATGCTTTAAAATCTGTCTGCTGGAAAAATCTGTCTGTCCGCCCGTACACACGATCAAATTTGTCTGCTGAAACGGTCCGTCAGACCATTTTCAGCAGATAGATTTGATCGTGTGTACACGGCCTTAGTAGTTGGAAACATATTACAGTGGAACCTCGGTTTACGAGTAACGCGATTAACGAGCATTTTGAAAGACAAGCAACTTTTTTAAATTCTGACTCGGTTTGCAAGTGTTGTCTCGCAAAACAAGCAGAATTCAAGCCAGTGGGGTGTGCAGAACTGCATTTGGCCTTAGGTGCGGGGGCGCCGGAGCCGTTCGGAAATGCTCCAGGTATTTCCAAGCCTTTCCAAGGTCATCCAAGCTCACCTCAGGCCTTTCTGAGTGTTTCCTAAGCTCTCCGGCCCCCCCCCCCCCACTTCTGGCCACATGCGGTATTGCATGTCATTGAAGTCAATACAATTCATTTCCATTGACTTCTATGGGGAAACTCGCTTTGATATGCGAGTGCTTTGGATTACGAGAATTCTCCTGGAATGGATTATGCTCGTAATCCGTGGTTCCACTGTACCTTCAAAATCCCAAAAACTAGAAGGGTTGAATAGTCGGTAATGCGGTGACAACGTATGCTAAGAGGTGATGAAACGCCATGGCAACTTGGGTTCTCCCTTTTTGTTTTTTTCATTGCAAGCTGGAAAATATAAAGGACGGGATCGGGATTGGTCAGTGCTGTTTCATGACACACCCCCCCCCCCCACCAAATACTTTTATTGATCTAGAAATGTACCCACCTGCCGGTCTTCTCTTTCCCGTTTTGACATGCTTGGCTGAGAGCAATGGGAGTCATGGGCTCAAAGCCTGTAAGGTGGGGGGCCAGGCCAAGCCACTCTGTGCGTATCTATTGATGCACACATCCCAGCTCGGGAGCAAGCCCACACGAGTCCCCATAGATAGCAATTTGTTCTACTTGACCCTCCCTTCTACATAGTAAGTTCTAACAAGCAGGGCCCTCTGATTCCTCTTGTATTGAATTGTATTGTAACTGTACTCAGGGCCGATCCTAGGGTCACAGGCGCCTGTGTGCAGAAATATTTGGCGCCCCCACATGGGTTTGGTCATTTTACTAACCCCTTCCCTTTACAAATGTTTCAATGCAACGACTCAACCACAGAGATGTTCCCCCAAAGTCTTCATTACCCTGGGATCCTTACATGATCTCTTAACTATAAACAAAATACAGGAAGAGAAGCAGAGTACTTTATTGGGATCTGGAGGGGGGCCTCTGTGATGGACACAGAGAGGGCTTCTGTTAGAGAGTCTGTTAGATGTTCGGCGCCCCCACCTCTGCAGGCGCCTGGGTGCAATGCACCCTGTGCACCCTGCCTAGGATCGGCCCTGACTGTACTGTCTGCCCTCATGTTGTGCAAACTGTTGGCTCTATATAAATCCTGTATAATAATAATGGTGCGGAGAGTGCCAACGGAGTAACCCCAGGAGAGGAGGTTCAAGACCGCTCAGTGTAATACCCATGCACAGAGCAGGTAAGCATAGCATCTTCTTTTTTTTTTTTTCAATAAAAAAAAGGACTTTGCAACCTCTTTTAAAGCTGGCCATGCAAGGCGCAAATTGTATCCAGTTCTGGATGAACCAGATAGAATTGGCTTAGTGGGTGACTCTATTGGACCTCTTCTTGTTCAGCAACCCAAGGCAAAAAAATTGTGTATAGATATATAAAGAAAAAACAATTATAAATACATTTTCCCCTTTTTTTCATAGCAATCACATTCCCTATGTTCCCAATTATGTAAAATCTAGAGAAGGAGAAACGGCAGCACACTGATCTTCCCAGTGAAAGGCTGTGTAAAGGGGGCATGTCAAGACAAGTCTGATCATTTTAGGAGAGCAGGCTGAGTTCCCAGCACAGCTAGATAACTGACCACGCTGTGCCCTCCTGTTTAGTACATAAAGGAAGCAATACAAAGAGAACCGGACACTTTCTCATACAAGTACATGGAACAGCGGGCATATATCAGGAATATGAAAGGTTGGGGGTAACAAACGCTTTAAGGTATAAGTAAAAAGTATTAAACCAAAAAAATACCTTTATGTTAAAGGGGTTGTAAAGGTACATTTTTTTTCCCTAAATAGCTTCCTTTACCTTAGTGCAGTCCTCCTTCACTTACCTCATCCTTCCATTTTGCTTGTAAATGTCCTTATTTCTTCTGAAAAATCCTCACTTCCTGTTCTTCTGTCTGTAACTCCACACAGTAATGCAAGGCTTTCTCCCTGGTGTGGAGTGCCGTGCTCGTCCCTTCCCTTGGACTACAGGAGAGTCAGGACACCCACTAACACACAGCTCCTTTGTCTATATGCAACGTAGAGAGCGTCCTGACCCTCCTGTAGTCAAAGGGAGGGGGCGAGCACGACACTCCACACCAGGGAGAAAGCCTCGCATTACTGTGTGGACTTACAGACAGAAGAACAGGAAGTGAGGATTTCTCAGAAGAAATAAGGACATTTAAAAGCAAAATGGAAGGATGAGGTAAGTGAAGGAGGACTGCACTAAGGTAAAGGAAGATATTTAGGGGAAAAAATTGTATCTTTACAACCCCTTTTAAAGGGGCTGTAAAGACAAAAAATATTTTCCTCTTAAATTAAAGTCTGACAGTAGCTGATGAAGTAAAAAGTAATGTTTTGCATTATAACTAGTTTGATACCTGTTGAAATCAAGCTGTTTTATTCACCTCCGTCACTCCTGAATCGTTTTTCTCACTGACTTCCTGGTAGGGTTGCCACCTTTTCTTCAAGTCAAACCCGAAAACACTTTAGCGACCCACAGCAAGTTTTTTTATAATATAACCTATACATATATTTTGCTATTAAACCCCATTTCTGATCATATGAAGTTAATTCCAAGAGTTCCCCTTTACATCAGAGTCCTCAGAATTCCCCGTTTAAATCTGAATCCACAGAGTTACCCTTTTACATCTGAACTCACAGAGTTCCCTTTCACTGTAAGGGGGGACTCTGCAGACACTGATGTAAGGGGAAACTCTTGGGACTCTAACATAAGGGATGCTCTGGAAACTATGATCTAAGGGGGAACACTGGGAACTCTGATATACAGGAGGACTCTGATGAAAGGGGGAACACTGAGAACTCTGATGTACGGAGAAGACTCTGATGTAAGGGGGGAAGCTGTGGCCTCTGGTGTAAAGGGGAACTCTGATGTAAGAGGGGACACTGAGAACTCTGATGTACGGAGAGGGCTCTGATGTAAGGGGGAACATTGTGACCTCTGGTGTAAAGGGAAACTCTGAACCCCCGTACACACGACAGGGAACCTCGACGGGCGGAACACATCGTTCCGCCCGTCGAGGTTCTCTGCCGGCCGGCAGAATCTGTGACCCGCCCGTTGGAATGGCAACCAGCCATTCATCCCGACGGGCCGTCGAGCAAATAGAACCTGCTCTCTATTTGCTCGACGGGTTTCCCGAAGGGCGGGGCGAGCAGAGAGCGTACACACGGCCGAGGTTCTCGCTGGAATGCAGCTCCCAGCAAGGTACTCGCTCGTTTCTGGTGAGAACCTCGGCCGTGTGTACGGGGCCTGATGTAAGAGGTGCTCTGAGAACCCTGATTCACCTTTGTGTACTCAATCAGAGGCAGGAGAGAGAAGGGGGAGAGACATTCACAGACAGGGATGGATGGTGAGCTCACTCACCCCCCTGACAGTCAGCACCTCTCATCCAGATGTATCTGAGGCTGCTGGACTTCAAATTTCCAACCCCAACTTTCCCTTTATGTGGCACAGCACTAAGGATTGGAGTGTGGGCAGACAGAGGGGACGGGGTGGGGGACGGGGACTGGGTGTAGATCGATCCCTCTCTCAGGCAGTGTGAAAGAGACAACTGCAGCCATAAACCCTGCTGGCCAGCCATAGTCCAGGCTAAATAATGTGTCCGGGTTTCAGGCTTTCTGAAACCCGGACACATGATTCCAAACACGAACTGTCCGGGTGAATCCTGGACAGGTGGCAACCCCTTTTCCTGGTTTGCGGTGCGCATTCATTCTTGCTACATGACAGTCTATTGGGAACTACAGTTCTTATTAGGCCTGTGAGGTATAAGAGAGCATCTTCACGCAGGGCTGTAGTCATAGGGAGGGGCTGAGCACATTCTGCTTTCCACCATGCAAAACGGCTCAGGTGCTGGTGGAAAGCAAGAAGAGGAGAGACAGGAAATGGCATTTTCAAACCTGGATTACTGTATTTTGGAGGTCAAAAGGAAAAACGAGGTAAGTGATATTTAAATGTTCTAGCTTACAGCAATCAATTGATCTAATAAAAACAAACCTTTAGTGTTCCTTTAAGTCTGAATAAATGAATAACTAATGATAACATATCTGGCTATTGGCCTTTAAAACTGAGATAAGGCCCCACTGTAAAAAAAAAAAAAAAAAAAATGCAAATAGGCAAGCTTTTATTGTAGAAGAGATAAAATCTACCTACCTACCTACCTGCTTGCTACCTGTTTTCTGGCACTGTAAACGGAGCTGCGCATGCACTGCTAAGCTTAGAGCGCCAGCCGGTCTTCAAGTGCCAGGATGATGGCCTCCTGCGCATGTGCAGCATGACATCATCCCTCATCAGCCAATGAAGAGGCCCGAAGTCTGGCACTTAGAAGAAGATACCCGCACCGGTGCAGGACCGTTGAACAGGTAACTATAGAGACTTTTGCTGCCCATACACTGTTGGAGGAGGAGTCAGCCAAAATTCTAATAATATTCTTACTCGATCTACTGTGGTCAAAGGTGCTAGGCCAAAAAAAAAAATAATGCAGCCCCTGCAACCAATCAGCTGTTTGGGTATTCTGACAGGTGGCGCTAGCGGCTGTTTCAGAGTACAATAACCCAGCAGGGGTTGATTCGTTCCTCCACAATGTATGTGAATGATAGAAATCTATTTGCGTCAGGCCCGCCTTAGGCTTAGGTTCTCACCTTGTGCGTGTCGGGAAATTGTGCAAAATCGCACTCTTTCCTGACATGCACAGAAACGCTGCGCTGTAGCAGATGTGCAGTGGTGCCATAACAAACGTGCAGCAAAATACATGGTGCCCTGCGATTTTTAATAAGTCAGGGACTTTTCGTGTTTCCTGCGAGTAGGGCAGCCTATTGATATGAACACGCTGCTCTACACTCAACAGCACATGCCCCGTCACACCTACATGCTGTGCACAGAGCCTTATTGTAATGATTACAGTTTGCAGTCATTCCATGTGCTTGTGATTGAACCTGCACAAGTTGCTGCCCTAAACAGAACAGGGGAATTATTTTATTTTATCTAATCATTATTTTTGTCTTCTCTTTAGACTTTGGAATGACCCGAGACATTTATGAGACGGACTATTATCGTAAGGGAGGGAAAGGTCTCCTTCCGGTGCGTTGGATGTCTCCGGAGTCTCTCAAGGACGGAGTCTTCACCATTCACTCCGATGTCTGGTAATTAGCCATATCTGCTGTGTTCTGATAATGTGCTTTAGAGTTATTCAGCCACAAAGGTCAATGTTTTATGTTGGATGGAGGAAGGCACTGTGGAAGAAATGTGCATCACTGGACTAAGACACTGGGGTTGATTTACTAAAGGCAAATAGGCTGTGCACTTTTCAAAGTTGCTCCGGAGCTTAGTAAATGAGGTAAGCAGGCCCGGACTGGGACAAAAAATAGGCCCAGGCATTTTAGACTGAGCAGCTTGGGGGGGCTTTGCGACGGTGGTTAATGATGGGATGTGGGGTTCCTGCACCTCTGGACCCCTTTACATCACACAGCACCCTGGACCCCTTTACATCACACAGCACCCTGGACCCCTTTACATCACACAGCACCCTGGACCCCTTTACATCACACAGCACCCTGGACCCCTTTACATCACACAGCACCCTGGACCCCTTTACATTACACAGCACCCTGCACCTCTGGGCCCCTTTACATCACACAGCACCCTGGACCCCTTTACATCACACAGCACCCTGGACCCCTTTACATTACACAGCACCCTGCACCTCTGGGCCCCTTTACATCACACAGCACCCTGGACCCCTTTACATCACACAGCACCCTGGACCCCTTTACATCACACAGCACACTGGACCCCTTTACATCACACAGCACCCTGGACCCCTTTACATTACACAGCACCCTGCACCTCTGGGCCCCTTTACATCACACAGCACCCTGAACCCCTTTACATCACACAGCACCCTGGACCCCTTTACATCACACAGCACACTGGACCCCTTTACATCACACAGCACCCTGGACCCCTTTACATCACACAGCACCCTGGACCCCTTTACATTACACAGCACCCTGGACCCCTTTACATTACACAGCACCCTGGACCCCTTTACATTACACAGCACCCTGGACCCCTTTACATTACACAGCACCCTGCACCTCTGGGCCCCTTTACGTTACACAGCACCTTGCACCTCTGGGCCCCTTTACGTTACACAGCACCCTGCACCTCTGGACCCCTTTACGTTACACAGCACCCTGCATCTCTGAACCCCTTTACATTACACAGCCCCCTGCACCTCTGAACCCCTTTACATTACACAGCACCTTGCACCTCTGGGCCCCTTTACGTTACACAGCCCCCTGCACCTCTGAACCCCTTTACATTACACAGCACCTTGCACCTCTGGGCCCCTTTACGTTACACAGCACCTTGCACCTCTGGGCCCCTTTACGTTACACAGCACCTTGCACCTCTGGGCCCCTTTACGTTACACAGCACCCTGCACCTCTGGACCCCTTTACGTTACACAGCACCCTGCACCTCTTTACGTTACACAGCACCCTGCACCTCTGGACCCCTTTACATTACACAGCACCCTGCACCTCTGGACCCCTTTACATTACACAGCACCCTGCCTCTCTGAACCCCTTTACATTACACAGCCCCCTGCACCTCTGAACCCCTTTACGTTACACAGCACCTTGCACCTCTGGGCCCCTTTACGTTACACAGCACCTTGCACCTCTGGGCCCCTTTACGTTACACAGCACCCTGCACCTCTGGACCCCTTTACGTTACACAGCACCCTGCATCTCTGAACCCCTTTACGTTACACAGCACCTTGCACCTCTGGGCCCCTTTACGTTACACAGCACCCTGCACCTCTGGACCCCTTTACATTACACAGCACCCTGCACCTCTGAACCCTTTTACATTACACAGCCCCCCACCCACAGTTTGTTACACAGGCACCCCCCTAACAGTTCTGGACCCCCTGCATGTTACACAGACCTCCCTACAGTGCAGACCCCTCCCTACAGTGCAGACCCCCTCTACAATACAGAGTCCCCTACATTACAGCTCCCCTCTTCATCACAGAACCCCCCTACATTACTGCCCCCCTCTACAATTATAGCCCATACAGACACCCCCCCCCCCCCCTACGTTACAGAGACGTGACCTGCTTTTAATTTGCTTTTAACATTCGATTTTGGAGTTTAAAAAAGGATAACCTTTGTGGAGGGCTTGTATTGAGGAGTTCACAGTGGGGATGAGAGTAAGCACAGGAGAGGAGCCTGTACAACGTTGCAAAACCATAGAGAGGTCTGCAGTTCAGCTTTCTGTATTTCTTCATTTATTTATTTTTCAATGACAGGTCTTTTGGCGTGGTCTTATGGGAGATAGCCACGCTGGCAGAGCAGCCATACCACGGCATGTCCAATGAGCAGGTCCTCCGCTTTGTTATGGAAGGTGGACTCCTGGAGAAGCCAGACAACTGTCCAGATATGCTGTAAGTTATCCTTTCTTTATATTTGTATTCATACTTTAAAAAAAAATACATTACAAACAACACGAAAACTTTGACCCCTCAAACATTCTTATAAAAAACAAAATGGCAGATTACCGCACATGCATGTAAGCAGAATGGAAGATTCTAATGTTACAAATTGACCTCCGGAAGGTTTACCCCCCCCTTCATGTCCAGGCCATTTTTTGCGATACATTCCTTCCAGCTTATGCTACCCTGGGAAAGTCACCTCGTACATGTCGCTTTCTGGTTCACCAACAAGAAGGGGAGGTTCTTCCTCCTCTCCACCCACCGGCACTCACCATGTTGCTCCTGGCCCATGGGCATCCGCAAAAAAAAATTTCAGAGGGGGCGCTTCGGCTGCGGCGATACACAGTCGCATTTTACCCTTTCTTCGACCACAAGCGGGGGTCCCCTCCACGTTAAAATCTAAAAACACTCCACTGTGCCCCCTGCATCTTTCAATATCTCTTTGTCACTACTGTGTAACCCCTCTCCACAACTGCACCCCTTTACATTACACAGCACCTCACACCACTGGACCCCTTTACATTACACAGCACCTCACAGCTCTGGACCCCTTTACATTACACAGCACCGTGCATCACTGGCCCCCTTTACATTACACAGCACCGTGCATCACTGGCCCCCTTTACATTACACAGCACCGTGCATCACTGGCCCCCTTTACATTACACAGCACCCTGCATCACTGGCCCCCTTTACATTACACAGCACCCTGCATCACTGGCCCCCTTTACATTACACAGCACCCTGCATCACTGGCCCCCTTTACATTACACAGCACCCTGCATCACTGGCCCCCTTTACATTACACAGCACCCTGCATCACTGGGCCCCTTTACATTACACAGCACCTCTTTCCCTTGACTGAAACACTACACTATATTGACAGTATATTTATTTCAGGTCTAAAAGAGGAACCTTTTGGAATAAGGGACAAATGGATTTGATTCCAGAAGAGGGACAGGCACTCTAAATAAGGGACAACTAGAGGGGAGAGGAGGGCTGCAGTCACTGCTTAAATCGGCCCCAGGGCCATTTCGGCCCTGTTCCTGGCTCTCCCTGGCAATTTCAGGGGGGGCAAACGACCCCCCTTGCCCTATGGAGCAGACGCCCCATGTCCTGGCCCCATAGATGGGCAAGCTGGAGATGTCTAGGAAGTGCCAATCCATGATCTATTGTGTGTGTCCTCCTATTGTTTGCGAGGAACCTTGTTACATTGTAGCTACCTCATGTAAACTTTGGAAGTAGTTTTAATTGCTGATCGTTGACGTAAGATTAGGAAACGTCCATGTTTTCTGGGTAATGCTTAAACATCCCACTGGGTTTTGTATGTTTTTTTTTTTTTTTTGTAGGTTCCCCCATTTGACTATAAAAACAAATCTTCTACTCCCCCCCTCCCCCCTCCGACAGCGGACTGTCACCACAGCTTAGACCAAAAAAAAAAAAAAAAATGGACCCACCAGACAGAGCGCGCTCGCTGCCTGCAAAACATGTTTGTTTCTTTTTGAGCTCTCTGAGCATCACTGGATGTTTCTAAAGAGGCCGGCGAGAGGGGGGCAGACATCTGACTTGATGTCCTTTTGCAGAACTCTTCCAAAGCACGGGGCCACACTTTATGATCAGTTGTGGGGGATTCTGCGGAGATCATGTTGCCCTTATTTTTGGACAGCCCTTAGTCATGCGACATAAATGTATGATTCATAGTTTGCTATAGAAACTGAGCTAACAACAGCGATGGCTGAATAGTGGAGCAGGGGCGGCCTTGTTTCAGCATGCATCTGCTGCTGGGTGACCTTGAGTCGCTTTCTTGTTTTATTGCCGTAATATCTGCCGGGTTAAAAGTTGACGGTATTTAGAAGTCTAAAGCCAAGTTGGTATAATGCCTGGTTTGCCGCCAAGCCTCTCTTACTCCATTTATAGGTGCATTCCTTTATAGGTTTGTAATTCTTGCAATTCCTGTCCCAAAGATGGATAAAAAAGGCAGGGAAATCGCTTAACCGCTTCAGCCCCGGAAGAATTTACCCCTCTTCCCGACCAAGAACACTTTTTGCGATTCGGCACTGCGTTGCTTTAACTGACAATTGCGTGGTCGTGCGACGCTGTACCCAAACAATGTTGGCGTCCTGCTTTCTTTTGGTGGTATTTGATCACCTCTGCGGTTTAATTTTTTTTGCGCTATAAACAAAAAGCAACAAGTAAAAGAGCGACAATTAACAAAGCAATATTTTTGATTTTTTTCTATAATAAGACCCCTTCCACACTGAAGCGTTTTTACAGCATTTTAGCGTTAAAAATAGCGCTCTTAAAACGCTCATAAAACACGCTCCATGCATCTCAATGGACCTTTTCACACGAGTTCTGCAAGCAGCATCTTTGGAGCAGCATTTGAGCGCTGAAAAAAACACTCCAAAAACGCCCCTCTCCATTGAAATGAATTGAAAGCGCTGTAAAAACACCTTACCCTTTCACACTGAGGCGTTGAACTGGCGGGGAGTTGAGAAAAGTCCTGCAAGCAGCATCTTTGTAGCAGCTTTTAAACGCTGAAAAAAATGCTCCAAAAATGCCCCTCTCCATTGAAATGAATTGAAAAGCGCTGTAAAAATGCCTTACACTTTCACACTGAGGCGTTAAACTGGCGGGGCGTTGAGAAAAGTCCTGCAAGCAGCATCTTTGTAGCAGCTTTTAAACGCTGAAAAAAATGCTCCAAAAATGCCCCTCTCCATTGAAATGAATTGAAAAGCGCTGTAAAAATGCCTTATACTTTCACACTGAGGCGCTGCAAAAACGCCCTAAAACTTTAGGCTCTTATCGGTGCTTTACCAACACATTGGGATTGCAGATAAGGCTTTGCTCGAAAAACGCTGTAATAACGCTCGAAAAACGCTGTAATAACGCTCAAATAATGCTGTAATAACGCTCGAAAAACGCTGTAATAACGCTCGAAAATGCCCCAGTGTGAAAAGGGCCTTATCGGTGCTTTACCAGCACATTGGGATTGCAGATAAGGCTTTGCTCGAATAATGCTGTAATAACGCTCGAAAAACGCTGTAATAATGCTTGAAAAACGCTGTAATAACGCTCGTAAAAAGCCCCAGTGTGAAAAGGGCCTTAATATCCCCAAAAAATATATAAAAAAATAAGAGCCGGTTTACACTGGGGCGGCACGACTTCGGGGGCGACTCGACAAGGCGTCCTGCTGACAACTCGACAGGCGACTTGCAAAATGACTTCTGTATAGAAGTCAATGCAAGTCGCCCCCGAAGTCGTACAAGAACCTTTTTCTAAGTCGGAGCGACTTGCGTCGCTCCTATTAGGCCCCTTTCACATTGAGGCGTGGAGCCGCGGTGACGGTATAGCCGCGCTATTTGTAGCGCCGCTATACCGTCGTGTTTACCGCGATATTCGGGCGCTAGCGGTGAGGTTTTAACCCCCGCTAGCGGCCGAAAAAGGGTTAATACCGCCCGCGTTACGGGCGGTATTACCGCGCTATTGCCGCGGTTTCCCATTGATTCCAATGGGAAGGCGCGCTATAGGAGCGGTGAACACACCGCTCCTATACCGCGGTAAAGATGCGGCTAGCAGGACTTTTGGAGCGTTCCTGCTAGCGCACCGCTTCAGTGTGAAAGCCTTCGGGCTTTCACATTGAACACTACAGGGCATGATTTTTCATGCGGTATAGCAGCGCTATTTTTAGCGCTGTACCGCATGAAAAACGCCTCAATGTGAAAGGGGCCTTAGAACGGTTCTATTGAATAGAATGGGACACGACTTGTCAGGCGGACGAGTCTCCTGATGAGTGACCCCAGTGTGAACCGGCTCTTAATGTTTTCCTCCATTAAGGCCGATAATTATTGCCATATTTTTGGTAAAAAAACAAAACGCAATAAGCGTTTATTGATTGGTTTGCGCAAAAGTTATAGCGTCTACAAAATAGGGGATAGAATTATGGCATTTTTTATCATTATTTTTTTTATATAAGTAATGGTGGCGATCTGCGATTTTTATCATGACTGCAACATTATGGCGGACACATCGGACACTTTTGACACTATTTTGGGACCATTGTCATTTATACAGCGATCAGTTCTATAAAAATGCACTGATAATGGTGTAAATGACACTGGCAGGGAAGGGGTCAACCACTAGGGGGCGAGAAACTGGTTGTAAAGGTACAATTTTTTTTTCCTAAATAGCTTCCTTTACCTTTAGTGCAGTCCTCCTTCACTTACCTCATCCTTCCATTTTGCTTTTAAATGTCCTTATTTCTTCTGAGAAATCCTCACTTCCTGTTCTTCTGTCTGTAACTCCACACAGTAATGCAAGGCTTTCTCCCTGGTGTGGAGTGCCGTGCTCGTCCCCTCCCTTGGACTACAGGAGAGTCAGGATGCCCACTAACACACAGCTCCTTTCTCTATCTGCAATGTAGAGAGCTTCCTGACTCTCCTGTAGTCCAAGGGAGGGGGGAGCACGACACTCCACACCAGGGAGAAAGCCTCGCATTACTGTGTGGAGTTAGACAGAAGAACAGGAAGTGAGAATTTCTCAAAAGAAATAAGGACATTTAAAAGCAAAGTGGAAGAATGAGGTAAGTGAAGGAGGACTGCACTGAGGTAAAGGAAGCTATTTAGGAGAAAAAAAATTGTACCTTTACAACCCCTTTAAGTGTGTCCTAGGGAGTGATTCTAGATCCCTTTCCTGTCACTAGGCAGAACAGGGAAATGCCTTGTTTACATTATGTAGAGTAAACTGCGCAGTGCCCGGTCGTTTCAGCCTGCGCAGTGCCCGGTCGTTTCAGCCTGCGCAGTGCCCGGTCGTTTCAGCCTGCGCAGTGCCCGGTCGTTTCAGCCTGCGCAGTGCCCGGTCGTTTCAGCCTGCGCAGTGCCCGGTCGTTTCAGCCTGCGCAGTGCCTGGTCGTTTCAGCCTGCGCAGTGCCCGGTCGTTTCAGCCTGCGCAGTGCCCCGTCGTTTCAGCCTGCGCAGTGCCCCGTCGTTTCAGCCTGCGCAGTGCCCGGTCGTTTCAGCCTGCGCAGTGCCCGGTCGTTTCAGCCTGCGCAGTGCCCGGTCGTGTCAGCCTGCGCAGTGCCCGGTCGTTTCAGCCTGCGCAGTGCCCCGTCGTTTCAGCCTGCGCAGTGCCCCGTCGTTTCAGCCTGCGCAGTGCCCCGTCGTTTCAGCCTGCGCAGTGCCCGGTCGTTCGGCCTGCGCAGTGCCCCGTCGTTTCGGCCAGCAATCTCCTGTGTACCCGACAGTCAGTCGCACACAGGCCTGCCTCGTGTGATAGAACAGAAGTCTAATCCTGAACCAGAAGTCGGGTAAACGGGAGATCGCCGCTCTGTGTAATCCGGCAGCTCCCGCCCCCTCCTCAGACAGCAGAAATCGATGTATAACACGCACACACGATTGCCTCAGTGTTGATGGGGGAATTGAGCGATTAGACCAGGGGTGCCCAACCTTTTGAAGAGCGAGGGCCACTTAGGCAATTTGGTAACCAGTCGCGGGCCACAATGAGTGAAGCGGGCAGATGACAGGTCACGGCTACTCTATAGGCCCTCCGATCTGCCCTGATGGAAGGGGATGAATTCCCTTCTGTTTTTCGGATTGGAGGTAGGACGGCGTAAACAGACATCTGTCACTATAGAGGTGAATTGAGGGTCCCATTTGGTCGGGTTGGTCGTGTGAAAAGGGCCCAAGACTGCTTTCACTGACTGATGTGCTGCGGTTTACCCTCACTGCGGATGCAGCGTAGTGCACTTGTGTCTATCCTGCGGGTTAGCTGAACTTTGCCATAGACTCCAAATGTGGCAAAAGCCGGTGCTGTAGAGCATCGGCTTATGGGGCTCTACCACCAGCTTCATTCACAACACCTGATGCTGTGGTATAGCGGGACGGCAGCCTGCCATCTGGGCTTGCTAACCCACCATTCCAAAGCAGGAGGTCGCGGGCCACATCAGAGGGCTCCGCGGGCCACATGTGGTCCCCCGGGCCACTGGTTGGCCACCCCTGGATTAGACAATCGAATCCTCTATAGCAGTGGTTCTCAACCTTTCTGGTGCCGTGACCCCTTGATAAAATTTCCCTAGTTGTGGGAACCCCTAACAGTAAAATCAGGAAATGGGGTCCCTTCCAGCCCCTTTGACTTTGCATTCCTCACCAGTCAGCTGACCTCTAGTCTCTGGCCCCCAGCCATGCCGTGAACTGAATGGGCGGCTGCGAAGAGGCTGAGTGGGCGGCCGCTGGGCTCCAGCTGGGTGGCCATGAAAAGACTGGGCAAGAAGCCTGGCCTTCAGGAACAGCCCAGGATTCAGTGACCCCTGGCAAATTGTCATTCGACCCCCAGGTTGAGAACCACTGCTCTATAGGGTCTTAAAATGCTTGTCCATCGCTAAAGATGAGTTGGTTTTTGTTTTCCAGCACTATGCAAATGACAGCTAAAATAAATGGCTTTGATTGACAAAACGGCCACCATGTTCTTATAGATGTAGCCACAGGGGTCTTGTCGTGAGATATTTTTGTCTCAACTTTGTATGATTTGATTGAAAAGTAGTTTTGATCACACATTGGGCCGTATGCACACTTGGTAGAACGTGCACCTTATTTTTTTTTATTTTTTATCGCTAGTTCTCCTTCAACAACACATTTCACCTTCTGTCTTTTTTTTTTTTTTTTTTTACAAATGTACGAGAGGGTGAAAGCAATCTCCATCCTCCCAAGCATGTGTTGTCGGGGAGGGGGCCGGGGGGGTCTGGTGTGCTTGTGTATGTGCACATGATTTCTTTCCCCTGTGCAGGAGGCAGCTCCTCCTTGAGATTCAGTAAACAAGGTATTAAATCCACACGGGAGGGGAAGAGGGGGATTAAAAAGTCTTCCATTTATGGCAAGAGCTGGAAGCATGGTCAGTGCGGAATGGCTCGGCGAGCGTCAAGTGACAGAGCTCTGTGTACACGTCAGACGTCTGGCTTCCCAGCTCAGCCTTGTTTCCCCAATGTGGACCCCAAGTGAAGGGGCCAGGAGGGTACAGGAGAGATCCTGTGTTGCAGCACAGACTCTCTTACAGGAAAACAGATCACTGACGGGAACATGCTGGACGTAGATTGTGGCGACTTGAAATTAATCAATAAATGGCTGTTAGCGAGCAAACCCAACGCCTACAGCCCAAGAC
Organism: Rana kukunoris; assembly: GCA_029574335.1. NCBI lineage: Eukaryota > Metazoa > Chordata > Amphibia > Anura > Ranidae > Rana > Rana kukunoris. The sequence continues at coordinate 16,326,767 of CM056051.1, forward strand.
CTTTACACTAAAACACGTTGTGATAATTGGTAGCATTTTTATGTGTGTAGAAATTTATTTTATTTTTTTAGTTAGAAGAGATCTTTTAGGAATTCTGCCATCAATTTAGCATTGTGAACGTGTTTGTCAGTAAATACCTGAAATGTCATATTTGCTTCCTCTGGTATTAATGTGTACCTGTCACCCGTTTTTATAGCAAACCAGCCATTTTATCTATAAAAATATAACCTGTTTGTTTGCGCTGCAGTACAATGCAGGGCAGTCTTAATGAGGGCACACCTGGGCGCTGCATGGGGGGGCCCTGCATTTCCCCCAAAAGCAGCTGGTCCTTGAGCCCACACTCCCCCGAAATTGGGGGCCCCATGATGGCACCGAGAGTGATAAATACACAGGGGGGGCAGTCTGCCTCCTACCTACTTGATGTCCGTTTGTCTTCAATGTAGGGGCCCCAGAGCATTACTTTACCCAGGGGCCCATGATGCTATTGAGATGGCCCTGGTACAATTCATAGAAGAAAACTGAAACACGGACTGTCGTGCTTCCAACCTTGGTAGATGGATACAAATAGGAATTTAGGACAGGCCTAACCAGGCCATATGTGGTTAGATTTTCGTTCGAACGTTCGCACAGGAATTGAAAAATCATTTTGGGATGTGGACGGGGGAGTCCTTCCTGCCGAGTCGGTGTATTCTAACAGCGGGGGGTCTCCTCTTTCCCCCCAGAATACACTTTGCAATACTTTTTGTAACTAAAAATCGTCTGGTTCAGCAGGGATGGGACATATTTTAATCCAAGAATGGGCAAGGCTGGTTGTACAGAGGTCAGTCTACCGATCGACTTCTGTACAAGCAGCCTTTCGGGTCTCTTCTGATTGATCAGTGCTGCCGGCAGTGCCTTTACGTGCCTCCAGAAATTCGGTAGTTGAGATAAAAGAATTGTTGCACCTTGGGACCTGGTATCTCCAGGTTTAGTTGTGGAAAATGTAAAGTAGGAAGAATAAAAAAGGGGGAGCGGTGGGTTTATGGGGGGGGGGGGGTAGGTGTAAGGGGATGGAAATTGGTAGCTGTTTTGGTTTTGTTGTCATCAATTCCCAGACTGGAAAATGTTGAGTGTAGGTATGGAGAAGGAGTGGCAAGTGGGAACATTTTAAAGGCATGTTATCTAGATGTGCCGAATTAAAGATAAAAGAAGAAAGGGGGGGAAGCGCATTAGAAAAAAAGGGGGGGCAGAAAAAAAAAGAAGACAGTGAGGAGGGTAAGATTAGTAGACAGTCGGGAAGAAAGGAATGGATACAGTGGAGCTTGGTGCAGGCCCCCCCATGATGAGTTCCTCACAGAGTTGTCAAGAGTTTCAGTGGAGAGCGCCCACGTCAATGGATCCATGAACCCCACACCTTGAAAAACCTGCCCCAGCTATCGTCATTTAAGATGCCAGTAATATCAGTTGTATACATTCAGACAGGCCATAGATGAATTGGTTGGGTGGAAGGAAAGAAGATCGCTCAATACCCCATCAATACAGTCAGTGTTGATGGGGGAATGACTACTGCAGTGGGAGGGGGGGTAGCATGGGGAGCCGTCCCTGCCGGGAGAACACAATGATAACTAGGTATCAACGCTATAGCCGCTGGCAGTAATCATATGTAAAAAATCAATTGCCACACTGCGCAGGATCATATCCCCCCTTATTTATTTATACATGGTGATCATATCCCCCCTTATGTATTTATACATGGAGATCATATCCCCCCTTATGTATTTATACATGGAGATCATATGCCCCCTTATGTATTTATACATGGAGATCATATCCCCCCTTATGTATTTATACATGGAGATCATATCCCCCCTTATGTATTTATACATGGAGATCATATCCCCCCTTATGTATTTATACATGGAGATCATATCCCCCCTTATGTATTTATACATGGAGATCATATCCCCCCTTATGTATTTATACATGGAGATCATATCCCCCCTTATGTATTTATACATGGAGATCATATCCCCCCTTATGTATTTATACATGGAGATCATATCTCCCCCCCCTTATGTATTTATACATGGAGATCATATCCCCCTTTATGTATTTATACATGGAGATCATATCCCCCTAATGTATTTATACATGGAGATCATATCCCCCTAATGTATTTATACATGGAGATCATATCCCCCTAATGTATTTATACATGGAGATCATATCCCCCTAATGTATTTATACATGGAGATCATATCCCCCCTTATGTATTTATACATGGAGATCATATCCCCGCTTAATCTCCTCTTCTCGAGAGAGAATAAATTCAGTTAATTTCATCTCCAAAAAATAAAATGCGAGTTTAAAAAATAATTTCCTGCTCCATGAGATGTTTATATATGAATGTGTCGGCCTAATTCACAGAATATTGAGAATGTATTATATTGTTTTGTAATATTTTTCTTACTTCCCCCCCCCCCCCCCTAGGTTTGAGTTGATGCGCATGTGCTGGCAGTACAACCCTAAGATGAGACCCTCTTTCCTGGAGATCATCAGCAGCATTAAAGACGAGATCGATCCCAACTTTAGGGAGGTGTCCTTCTTCTACAGCGAAGAGAACAAACCGCCGGACACGGAAGAACTAGACCTGGAGGCAGAAAACATGGAAAGCATTCCATTGGACCCGTCGTGTACCTTGCAGACCTCAGAACACCACGTGGGGCACAAGTCAGAAAACGGTCCCGGCGTCGTTGTCCTCAGGGCAAGCTTTGACGAGAGACAACCCTACGCGCACATGAACGGGGGGCGCAAGAACGAGAGGGCGCTACCTCTGCCGCAGTCCTCGGCCTGCTGATCCAGGCTTGCGGTCTGACGGAAAACACTTGTGGAAACACACAGCCCCCTTGTGTTACCTGTAGGACATAACCCACAGGAGGCTTCCTCCACAAAAAAAACAAACAAAAAAAAAAATCAGTGCAAACACTAATCCACTTTCTGTCTTTTTGTTTGACTTCAGCCCCCCTGGCTGAGTTAGCACTGGTGTACTTACTTATGGATGGATCTAGTACGTCAGACCAGTGCCCCAACTTGCGCCTGTGTGACACGGTAAGTGTGTACTTGCTCTTGCTCACGACAAGGCTGAAAGCACTTATTTTGCATCATTTGTGCCAGATGGAAACAAACTACTTTTTTTCACTTTTGGCTCACTATAAAAAAAATATATATATAAAAAAAAGACACATTTAAGAAAGGTAAAGCATATTGCAACCCAGACGTCTATTTAATTCTGCCAGTCTTTGCCAAATAGATTTTTTTTTTTTCTCTTTTTACAGCATGGACAGTTCGGATGTATGAAGTCACTTTTCATATCGCAAAGCCCATGCACACCTTGATCTTCTTCTTTTTTTTTCTCCTTATCCAATGGAGGACGTGTTTTTTTTTTTTTTTTTTTTTTTTTTTTTTTATGGAGTAATCCTTTTTTTTTTGAGGCGGAGATGGTCTTGCTTTTGTGTGCGTGGAAATAACATATATTCAAGGTAAATGTAATATATGTTATAAAACATGACCTAGACGAACCCAGCAAGAAGAAGTCTGTTACAAAACGTGGATGACGAAGCCGCAATTTTCAGGGGATCGCCCAGCAATGATAACAGATCTTTTTTTTTTGCAGAAGGTTTTCTTTTATTGTAAGAAAAAAAAAATGAAAAAATTATTTGCGTAGGCCAGTTGGAATTCTGGAATCGCGCGCTGGAATATTTTTGAACAACAGACTCACCTGCAATTGCCAGCTGTCTCCACGTCTCCCTGAAGTTATTCTTTTGGGCCTCATATATACAAGTACATCATTTGGCAGGGGGGGGGGGGGGGGGAATGGGTAGAGTGGGATTTTCTTTCTTGCTAAGACTTTTTGTAGAAGGTCCTTACAGTTCAATGTGAGGTCATAGCGTCATTTACATACGCATTTTGTGTCCCTTTTATAACTTTTTTATGGTTCAGATATTCATCTATGTCTGTACAGAAAAGGCTGCTATTTTTTTTCTTTATCTTTTTTGTGTATTTAATCTATGATAGAAAAAAAAAACGAAAAAAAAAAAAAAAAAAAAACGAAAAAAAGCACCTTCAGGTCTACTCTTCCATCTCCTCATGTTCTATGAATGTGCTTCTTGTTTCCCTAAGGCTTACACACACACCTACACAAAAAAATAAAATGGTTATATGTACAAGAGGCTTCCATTGGATGGAATGAGAGACTTTAATAGATCGCAAGGTGACACACTGTTTCTACACTTATATGAATAACCCCCCCCCTCCCCCAATTGTGTCATATGATTCCCGACATTGTACACCTCCCCATGAATGAACTTGTAGAGGTAGCCATTTAATTGTTTATTGCCTTTTATGTGTGGCATGATTTGTTTTTGTTTTTTATTTTATTTTCTTATTATTTTTTTTTTTTTGTTTTTTTTTGTGCTTCATAGTAGTGTAAAAACCAAGTGTTTAGAGAAGGGTGGTGGTGCAGACAAAGTATCTCAAGATACAGTGTAATTATTTTCCCTTTTTTTTTATCTCCTCACACAGCTATCATTTTTGTTATGTTGCAATGCGTCAAATAACTCAGGTCAAAAAAAACAAAACGGACAACGAAAAAATCATCACACAGTCTCATATTAACGCTGTTTGTCCCTTCCTAGAATCAGAGCCAGAGCTCGTCGCTTGGCTGTGGTTACAGGGCGGCTTGCATGTTTTTCCATCTATCTCTCCTGTATGTGTACTTTGTGTGCGCGTGTGTGGTTTCATTCTTGGATACAGCACCAAGCTTTAAGTCTCGATGTCTATTTTGGGAGCTATTTTTTCATTAGCCTACCTGAAGAAGAAGAAGAAAAAAAAAAAAAAAAAACCTTCCATCCCAAGGACAAATTGACGCACACACATAAATTCTTTTGAAACAAAATGCATTCTGTGAGTCTTATCGCAGTCCAGTAAACCCATCTTGTGGTGCCTTTTTGCAACTGCATACAAAATGTTCAAACTTTAAGCCAGAGGCATTATAATGGAAAAAAATTCATCGGAAATCTTTATTTATTTTTGAAATCTTTGTAAAATCCAGTTTTTACTAAATTTCTGCATTTAATTCCTTATGCTGCGTCATTGCTCAAGAAGTGAAGAGCATATGTGCCATGGTGGCAAATCTCTTTATTAGGGGCAATGATGAGAGGTTCTTACCCTTCCTCACTAAATCTAATGGATTTGGCTGGATTAAGCCATAACCTTGGTTGCCCTTGCTATTCTTAAAACTTATAGTTAGTGTTAGCAAAGTGCCGATTTTGTGCACTGGACATATAATTTTAACTACACATAATGAGTTAAGATTTATTTATCTGCAAAAATGTTATATTCAAAAGAAGGAGCACATTAAAGCGGAACTAAACCCATTGATTTAACCATTTTAAAGAAGTTACCTCCCCGGGGGATGCTAACTTTCCCCGGGGGATGCTAACTTTCCCCGGGGGATGCTAACTTTCCCATTGGTTCGTGCTCTCAGCCAAACTGTCAAACCATCAAATGGCTGGTGTCATAACTGGTCACCTGTGTAGCGCCATGGCAGTTGCAAATCAGACAAGAAGCTAAGATGGCAGCTTCCGTCCCTGAAAAGTTTAGGAGGGGTTAGTTCAGCCTTAAGCCTAGTTAACACATGCCTGTCAACATTGGCCGATCCAATATGTGTGTATGGCAGCCAGTCCGACGGAAGCCGGGGCAAACTTTTGGCAAAACAGCAGCCGGACCGGCTTCCGACCAAAGTGTTCTGGCGGAGGGGTGGTCCCCCTGTCAAAACACAACAGCTCAGCAGGGCATATTGCGGTACTAACATCAGATAGTACAGTAGCCCCGACCTGAGCTGTCAGTTTTGGGTTGACCAAAAAAAAAATGTGTACTAGGCTTAAAGCGGAAATAGCCCCATCCGTAAAACGGTTTCATTTCCGGCACATGCCGAAAATGTAACACCCCCATTGATCGTGCTCTCAACCAAACTGTCAAACCATCCAATGGCTGGTGTCATAACTGATCACACGTGGAGCATCATGGTAGTTGTAGATTAAACAGAGGCAAAGCTTCTTTGGCTGAAAAGAAGGGTTTACTTCCACATTAAGATGACAGCTTCCTTCCCTGAAAAGTATAGGAGGCGTTGGTTCCGCCTTAACTTAAACAGGTATGGGCCTGTTGACCTTTAATAATATGGTTTCCAGAGGAGTTTATAGTTTTTGTTGTTATTAATATTATTATTATATTTATATCAATTGAAGGAAACTATAACCATGTTTTGTTTTTTTTGCCTACTCAAAGGCCTTGCCGATATTTTTCAAGCACTTATAAATCCCCATTCCTTCTCATTGCTTACTACTGTTTTCAAGACTTGACCTTAATCGACATTTAGACCAAAACTTCGATTTAATTTTTTTTTTTTTTTTTTTTTTTTTAACCTTAATGAAACTGAACAAGGTTTATAAACATGGTGGGCTTAATTTATTTTTTTGTAAGGGAAGATCTGTCTGCCTCTTGCCCATTACAGATTCTTCCTTGCGTTCTTCACCGCTTATCTTGGCGCATAGAATGATCTAATTACCAGCTATGACTTGGGAAAGATCTTCATTCTACAACCTATTGTTAAAGTGGAAGTAAACCCATCGATTTAACAGTTTAAAAAAACGCTTACATTCCCAGAATGTACCGGGAATTTAACTCACATTGGTTGTGTGTTCAACCAAACTGTCAAACCATCCAATGGCTGGTGTCATAACTGATCACATATGCAGCATCATGGTAGTTGAAGATTAAACAGAGGCCAAGATGGCAACTTCCTTGGCTGAAAAAAAAAATAGGAGGGTTTTACTTTCACTTTAAGTGCTGATAGCAGCCAACCGCAAACCAGCTTCTCTAGTTTATTAGTACTTATAGTAATCATAAATTGCAGATGCTTCTCCCCTGATCCAGCCATTTATGGCCAGGTCAGGTGTTGACCTTCTGTTGGACTGCCCTCAGACACTAATTGCTGACACTGTTAGAGGGATATAGTGACCTGGCAGGTTGGCGAACCTTGTATGATCAACCAAAATAAATCGCCATCACCAGCGTCGGGCAGACCACCTCACGGCCCCATAGGCATAAACATGAACACACGGCCAAACTGTGTGCTTATGTTTGAGGTTGTGGTGACCAAGATGTGTCTAAGAGTAGTCCGATTTTGCCTCCTAAACCACCCCAGCCCCCCTCTTATGTCTGTGACCACCCTTTATAGAAATATGAGGGTTGGAATCTGGTTTGAGGCTATTGCTGCTCCTCACCATTGGGTAATATCAATTCTTTGCTTTGGAGTGGAAGGGTTTTTTTTTTTTGCTTATATAATGACATTGTATCATTGGTCATTACGTCTACAAAAACAAAAATGAATGCCTGAATTTAATATGTTGAAGAATCTTATTATTTTGTACATTTTCTTACCCTGTAACCCCTACGTGTAAGAAGGTATTCCCTGTAGGATTTCTTTTCTTTTTTTTTTTTTTTTTTTCTTATTTATTATTCTTGTTGATTTTGGTCACTGTTAAATGCCCCAACACATATAAATATGTTTTGCGATTGTTTTTTTTTTTTTTTTTTTTGTAAATGACAGGGGACAGTTTTCAATATTTTTCCCAAACATTTATCTACCTCACTCTTTATTTTTTATAAGTGTAAATATCTATATATATAAATATATATAAAAAATAAATAAAAAAAATTGATACATCTCGCATTACTCAGCAGTTGACAATAAACCATAGAACCGGTAACCTCATACACTACTATTCAAACCACAAATGCTGTTACTGAGAGGAGGGAGAGGCAATCTGCCATTCCAATTTGTTGGGGGTATGTTAGGGGTGCAAGCTCTCTTATAGCATACTGCCTTTTCTGTTGTTCATGATTTGGGTGTGACCTAATTAACTCTGCCAAAGTCAAGGTTTTTTTTAATGGTTGCTTTTGTTGTACACCAAACTAGTGAACTTTTGAGCACTCTTGACTGCTGCTGTATTGCATCTCCCACAATACTCACATTGTGAGAGTTCTCAAAGGCTGCCTATTCTTTGCAGATATTTTTGATGACCCCCGTTGGGTAAACAGCGGGAATTGTGAAGGACTATGTTACATGGCAAAAAAAAAACCTCAAGGACTAAATATGTTCCTGCTTCTTGGTTTAAGGGCTGAAGGATTTAATTTCCTGGACATAATGGAAATTACATGCATTACTGCTATGTAGTATATCTATTTCGATTTATACATCAACAGAAAACCTTACAATCAACCATTGCCCCTCGTAATCCAGGTCAACCTTCAGCTCTCCAGCTGTTGCTTGTCGTTATGGTAGAAAATAAATGCTGCTTTTCTAGAGAGGCCTTACAGCTGGGAACCTTCTATGCAAGTTACACATCCAGTCAGCTGGTAGGGACCTAAAAAATGAAATCCAAGCCCATAGTCAAGGGTGTTCGTGGACACGTGATGGAGCCGTTCAATCTTGCCTTTTTTCAACTGGATTGACTGACGATCTCGTGTCTATTGGAGGTGCCAGAGACCCTCGGCCAACAGATCAAGGGAAAACAGTGATCATTCCTGTTGAGACTTACACACCATCTTTTGTTCCCTTGATAAATGGCTTTGGAGGTGTTTGTAATGGCTCTCAACCCCCCCTCCCCTCCCCCTCCCTCCATTGCATACATATGTATCGTTGACTTGTCCAACTGTGCATGTTTATGGACCCATCGGCTAAAAGACACCCTGGTGTGTGGTCAGATTGTAAGTGCACATCTCGCCACCCTAGTATGTCTGTGGCCGGCCAAACTCTTAGCAATACTCATTGACTGTACTCAATGGATTGTTATTTTCATAATTCCTCCATAGATGGCATCGTCACTCTTGAGTGTTAATGTTGCCATACATTTGGTGTAGTAACTGTAAATTTTTTCCATAGTGTGATTCTTTATAAAGGGTTTTAGGACTAGAAATGAGAAATAAAATGCACCTCGTTTTTCTGATTTTATAAATGACCTCTTGACATGGAGATGTCCTCTCCCCCCTCTCTCTGTCGCACATACTGCTATAAACAGGTTTCTGAAATCTCAATCAACCATGAGGGTTTTGTCAAAGAAAACCATATTGTGTGTATGTATGTATTTTTGTAATGTTGTCTAAATGGTTTAACAATTTCTGCTTGAAAAATATACTTCCCATTGGCATATGCAAGGTTTTTGCTGATTGGTTGCCACTGTGATATTAATATGTTGCCCAGATCTGCATACACCATTATTTTAACCAGGGGTCTCCAAACTTTCTAAACAAAGGGCCAGTTTACTGTCCTTCAGATTTTATGGGGGCTGGACTAGGACTAGTGCCCTATTAATATTGGTGGGAGGAATAGAACGCCATCCTTGGTGTCGGTGCTGGATGGAATTGTGCCCCAAGGGCCAGGTAGAGGCAAGCAAAGGGCCCCAGGGCCGCGGTTTGGAGACCACTGATTTAATCTATTCAACAACCTTATTCCCTCCTCTTGGGTTTGAAGGAAACAAATCCACAATGGAGTTAAAGGGTCAATACACAGAAAAGTTCAGGCACCTGTTTGCACTCTATTAGTAGAAGAAGCTTATGTAGAAAAACTTGTGCAACAGTGGAATCGGTCAGGTTTTACGTTTTCAATGAGACAAGCAATTTTCTTGGTCGTCTTGGGTTTGATTTACTAAAACCAGAGAGTACAAAATCTGGTGCAGCTTGGCATATAAATCAATCGGCTCCCCGTTTTTTTTTTTTTTTAAAGCTTTTTTGAACAAGATGAAGATAGACCTGATTGGCTCCAATGCACAGCTACATCAGATTTTGCACATTCCAGTATTAGTTCAAACCCTTTGAGACAAGAGCTCCACTACAGTTTATTTTATTTATTTTTTTATAAATCGCGCCCTCGGGACTCATGATGGAATGGGTCTCCACTAAGATGAAGCCCTTTGTGTGGCATGTTTAAATCTGTACCCAGACAAAGCACACTAAAGTATTTACACATTCTGAACAAGCAGCAAATGTACACTGAAGCAAGCCATTATTCATCTCTGCAGCTATAGGCATTTTGGAGAAACGAAGTTCACAACCAACTGAATTTTAAAGGGTTTATGGACTTTACTGTTACTCCCATGTGGACAACAATACATACACAGTCTAAAAAAATTTTTTTATTACAACCATCAATTAAAACATACAAAAAGTATGTGCCCAAACAAAGACACTTAAAATTGCTCTCTAGTGGATATTAGCATAGCGATACCAAGAGTTGAATCTCATGATCTATCACAGAGTTTATTCACATCTTCTCAGCATGTTTTGTGGCAATAGCCGCTTCCTCAGGAGTATTTTAGAGAGCAGAATTCTCTAAGAAAATGTATAGATAATTCTCCTCTCTAAAATACTCCTGAGGAAGCTGCTATTGTCGTGAAACATGTTGAGAAGACATGGATAAACTCTGTGATAGACCATGAGATATAACTCTTGGTTATCACTATGCTAATATCCACAAAAAAAAATGCAATTTTAAGTGTCTTTTTGTATGGTTTTAGACTATGTATGTGTTGTTGTCCACATGAGTACTATTAAAGTCCATGCAGCCTCTAAATTCATCTTTTTCCACGTAATAATCTCAGGACAATGGTACATATCGGTGTCATTGTGTTTATTGGCACAGAATTAAAAAAAAGTTCACAACAAAGGCATTAAATTAAAAGCTTAGCTTTTTTTCTGAGAGCAGAATCTTGGTAGACCACCAGCCTTCTTATGTAAACAACCAGCAGGTGTCTCAAAGCTGTTAGAAACCTACTGAAACCCAACTTCAGGGTGTTTTTTGGGTGGGGGGAATCTTCAAAGTGACACTAAAGCCTATTTATTTTTACCCTAAAATTGGCGAAAAGACTTGCCTTATGTGATGCCTTCTTCCACTTAATTCATGCCATCCCAGCAGCACTTGGGCCACTAGCCGCTGCCTCCGTATCTTCTTATACAATGTCCCACAAGGTCACCCTTGCACGCATGCATTCCCTGACATTGCCTAGAGTGGTAAGCCACCCCTCTTGTGTGCATACTCCTCCAGTCTTCACTAGATTGTGCTTTTCTACTGGGAAGTTTGTGGAATCAGTGCTCTGCAGTGGGGTGAGCACCAGAGATAGGGAGTAGAAGCAAGCCTTTGGTCACAGTGGGGCATTTACAAGTATTTTGGGCATTTTACGCTGATTGCAAGCTGAGGGAGGTGAATAAAGGCTTGGTTTCGAGCTCCTTTTCTGAATATGTAAATCGTTTAATGCCAATAGACTTGGAGACACGTACATGTTAATCATTGGTTTAATCATTCAGGCTCCAGTCACACTTGTACGACTCCAAAGTTTCACAGACTTTGGATTACAAATTTGACGCAACTTTGGATGGGTGCAACTTAGATACGACTTTGGCTTTGACCAGTGATAATGAACAACTGTTGCACTGGATAACATTCAGGTACGACTTTCATGCAACTTTTGAGGGTTAACATTGAAGTGTATGGCCCTCAAGTTCCGTAAGTCAGATCAAAGTAGTGCATGAACTTCTTTTAAAGTTTCTGCAACTGTAAGTCGCACGTATATGACTGGTTATCATTGGAAAACATGGGGAACGACTTTATCGTGTGGCTTTGATGTCCAAATTTGCGTGACAAGTCGCACAAGTGTGAACGGAGCCTCATTCGCATTAGACCTGTGATCCACTGATATTACCTATATTACTGTTTGGGTGATAGGATTGCCGTGCTGTTCAAGTATAAGCATTATGGTGTAACTCAATGGCATGTGAGAAGATGTACTTATGCTTTGCTTTCAGCTTCTGTTTATAAAAATGTCCACCATTGTTTGACCAACATTTCAAAAAAAAAAAAAAAATCACATGAAATGTAAAAATCACATAAAAAAATAAAAAAAAATGGCAAATTCCAAAATAAATTTCAAAATTCTAAATAAATTTGTAAACAGCAGGGCTGACATCACTTTAGAATCCGCAAGCTTAAATGTGTGCTTAAATTACGTCGTTTCCGTTGGCTGAAAACGCCCTTTCGCAGCCAATAAGCGGTTTGTGAGTCCCCCCTTTTTTTTTTTTTTAAGTGTGATCATTTTAAAGCCATGTTATTTTTATTTATTTTTTTACCCAGGCATGTAGCGCTTATCCCCGCTTATCTCCTGGCCTTGTGCAAACTTCAATAGAATTTTACATCTGTCCTCGGAGGTCAGGATAAGCTCTCTTTGGGGCCCCTAGTTGCTATGGTAACCTTTTCTTTTTTTTTGGTCCCACAAATTCCGTATGGTACAGATGTGTGGTGCACAATTATATTGTGCAGCCAACGGCAGACGGACTCGAGTACAATAGTGAGATCAAGTTTCTAACGTGCATGGGGGGGGGGGGGGGACATTCCCCATCACTATAGATCAGATTTATTCCTTCAGCAATGATTATATTAAAGTGCAATCACACAAATGTTATATACTGTTAGAATATCAATATGTTTCTGCATCCTGCATGCTAATTGTGGATTCTTTAGGGATTTTTTTTACCATCCATGTTCTGCCCTTTATTTCGTAAGCTGGTCATGCCAGTGGAAAAATACAGGGTAGGGCAAATATGACCATTTTATTACTAATAAAAAATATATAGAATAAAAAAAAATGCAGGATTATGCCAGTGCAATACAGGTAGGACTCTATGCCCATGTTCAATACAAATAACAATTCTTCGATAAAAAAAAAAAAAATGCAGATAGGACTTTATGCCTGTGCTTAAAACTAATAAAAACTATTGGGTTAAAAAAAATGTGCAAGTAGAACTTTATGCCCATGTTTGATAATAATAAAAACTATTGGAAATAAAAAAAAAATGCAAGATGCCCATGTTTTGTTAGTATTAAACATGGGCATGAAGTACTACTTGCACATTTTTTAATCCAAGCGTTTCTATTATTCTTAAACATAGGCATACATTTTAAACACAGGCCCAAAGTTCTACCTGCATTTTTTTTTTAGCCAATAAAAACTCTTGAAAAAAAAAATGTTGGATAAAAAAAAATGCAGGTTCAAATTTATGCCATGTTTCATAATAAAAACTATTGGAACTAAAAAAAAAACAAATTTTTTAATCCAAGAGTTTTTATTATTCTTAAACATGGGCATAAATATTAAACATGGGCATAAATATTAAACATGCGCATAACGTTCCACCTGAATTTTTTTTTTTAATCGAATAAAAACCCTTGTATAGAAAAAAAATGCAAGTGGAATGCTCCGAATAAAAACCCTTGTATAGAAAAAAAATGCAAGTGGAATGCTCATGTTTAATATGAATAAAAACTCTTGGCTAAAAAGAAATGCAGGCAAGACTTTATGCCATTGTTTCTTAATAAAAATTCTAGAATAAAAAAAAATGCAAGTGGGATTCCCATGTTTAATAATAATAAACTCCTGGGGGACACAATGCAGGTAGGACTTTATGCCCATGTTTATTAATAATAAAAACTCTTGGATTAGAAAATGTGCAAGTAGGACTTTATGCCCATGTTTAATAATAGTAAAACATGAGCATCTTACTTGCACTTTTTTTTAGTTCCAATCATTTTTATTATCAGACGTGGGCATTAAGTCCTACTTGCACAAATTTTAATCCAAGAGTTTTTATTATTAAACATGGGCATAAAGTCCTACCTGCGGTTTTTTTTTTGTTTGTTTTTTTTTATCATATTTTTTTTTTATAAATATTAAACATGGGCATCCTACTTGCATTTTCTTATATCCAAGATTTTTATTGGTCGTAAAACGATTGGATTAAAAAAAGGCAGGTAGAATTTTTATACCCATGTTTAATATTAATGAAAACTCTTGGAGTAAAAAAAAAAAAAGTGCACGTAGGACTATATGCCCATGATTAATACTAAAATAGTTTAATTAAAATTAAAAAATGCAAGCAAGATGCCCATGTTTTATAAGTGTTTAACATTTGAATCCTTCTTGCATCTTTTTTTTCCAAAAGTTTTTATTATTATTAGTACTATTGGAGTAAAACAAAATCCAGGTAGAACTTTATGCCTTTTGTTTATTTATTAATAAAAATAAAAACTATTTGATTACAAAAATGCAGTTGGAACTTTATGCAAGTGTTTCATAATAATAAGAATTCTGGAATTTAAAAAAAATGCAAGTAGGATGCCCATGTTTAATACTACTAAACTCCTTGGGGGTGGGGGGAGGCAGGTAGGACTTTATACCCATGTTTAATAATAATAAAAACTCTTGGATTAAAAAAAATGTGCAAGTAGGACATTATGCCCATATTTAATGATAATAAAAACTCTTAGGGTCCTTTCACACGGAGCGGTCTGTTTTTCGGTCCGCTCCGTGTGTCCGTCGGCTCAGCGGGGGGGTCTCCGCTGAGCTGTCGGGCGGACAGGGCGGTCCCCGCACACTATGCAGGGACCGCCCTGTCTCTCCTCCGCTATCCCCTATGGGGAATCGGATGGAAACGGACCGTCTGTCCGTTTGCATCCGATCCGTTCCACCGGACGGAAGAAAAATAGGGTTTTCTTCCATCCGCTAACGGATCCGCTCCCATAGGGGCCCATTACAAGTCCGTTAACGGACTTGTAATTAGCGGACCGTTCATCCGCTCATGTGAAAGGGGCCTTAGAATTAACAAAAAATGCAAGTAGAACTTTATGCCAATGTTTAATATTTATAAAACTTCTGGAATTAAAAAAATAAATAAATGGGCTGCCCATGTTTAATAGTAATAAACTCTCGGGGAAAAATTCAGGTAGGACTTTATGCCAATGTTTAATATTAATAAAACTTCTGGAATAAAAAAAAATGCAAGCAGGATGCCCAAAAAATCCTGGGGGGGGAAATGCAGGTGGAACTTTATGCCTGTGTTTGATAATAAAAACTCTTGGGTTAAAAAAAGTGCAAGTAGGACTTTATGCCAATGTTTAATAGTAATAAACTCCTGGGGAAAAAATGCAGGTAGGACTTTATGCCCATGTTGAATAATAATAAAAAATCTTGGATTAAAAAATGTGTAAGTAGGACTTTTTTGCCCATGTTTAATACTAATAAAAACTATTGGAATTACAAAAAAAATGCAAGTAAGATGTCCATGTTTGTTTAGTAATAAAACTATTGGATTTAAAAAATGCAAGTAGAACTTTATGCCAATGTTTAATATTAATAAAACTTCTGGAATTAAAAAAAAAATGCAAGTAGGCTGCTCATGTTCAATACTAATAAGCTCCTGGGGGGGGGGGGGTTAGCAGGTAGAACTTTATGCCTGTGTTTTATAATAAAAACTCTTGGATTAAAAAAAAGTGCAAGTAGAAATTTATGTCCATGTTTACTTCTAATAAAAACTGTTGGCTCAAAAAAAAACTGCAGGTAGAACATTATGCCTGTGTTTAATAATAATAAAAACTCTTGGAATATAAAAAAGTGCAAGTAGGACTTTATGCCCATGTTTAATACTAATAAAAACACGCAAGTAGGATGCCCATGTTTACTACAGTATTAATTTCAAAAATACATAAAAAGTGCAGGTAAAAATGTATGCCATTGTTTACCATAAAAAAAGGTCTTGGATAAAAAAAAAGTGCAAGTAGGACTTTGTGCCGTGTTTAACATTTAATAAAAAGTAATGGGTTTAAAAAAAAGAAGGTAAAACTTTGCAGTTTTTTTTTTATATTATTATTTTTTCGTTTTTTAATGCCCATGTTTAAAACTTAAAACAAAAACTATTTTGTAATTTAAAAAAGGAGGGAATTCTGCTTCATCTGGACAAACCTATTTAAGAGTTCAAGGTAGATGGGTTTTGTATCCAATGATCTGGGCAACATCTTTGAAATCCATAAATTAAGTACATCTTGACATTTTTCGAAGTTTCCTAATCGGCTGAAAAACAAACCTGAACCGAATCCCATTTTGTTTTATTGTACAATCCGTGACAATTTGTGTGTTCTTTACATCACGTGTCGAATTTGTCTTTATGAACTAAGGGAATGAAGATACAGAACTGTTTCTGCATTTTTTTTATTTATTTTTTATCTGTTTGTGTCCGGTTTTTATTTTTGTGCTTGCTGTTGTTTTGCTGTCCAATGTTCTTAAAAAAAAAAAAAGGCACTTCTATTTCTCCTATTTAAGGACATGACTGGACGTACAAACATGAAGGCAGCACACTAGGTATTAAGGTGTTGATTAGGGCTTCCTTGATCATCGATTAGAAATAGAAGCACTGCCATTTGTGCTGGTCACACACTGATATCCAGATAGGTATCGGGCGGTCTGTGACCCAGACTTGTTTTTAATTATATTTTGTAATGTTTAGGTTCATTTTTGAGCAAGCTGCCTAGAGCTTGACCACTACTGATGTACATTCATCCTCCAATCGTGCCAACTTGGAATTGATGGCCACCTACATGATCACAAACACTGACCCCAAAATTCACCTATATAATGAATAGGCGCACAGTTAATCACTTTTGGAAAATAAATGGACAATGATTTGAATTTGTCTGCTTTGATCATAACCACTCTTTAAAAAAAAAAAAAAAAAAGTTTGAATTGACCGATGTCTTTGTGGTGGGGGGGGGAAACTCGTAAAGTTCTTGCTTGTAAAATAGGAGTAGAAATGCTTCACACTGTGAGGCTTCATTTGAAAAACAAGCACTCATTTTCTATTTTTGACACCAGGCTCTCCACCTCTTAGCACTCCCTCCCCCCCCCTATTATATGAACATAAATGGTGCCTTTCTTGCTTTGGATTCAACATGCTAAGTACATTTGTAAGGCACACTTCTGAGCTTTATGAATATGCCTTAAAAGGAACATGGTATGGATGCAGTAGGGCTACTTTATAATTTGGCTCCTAAGTGGTGTGTTGCCAAGAAGGCCATTTCCACTGAAATTTGTATGTTTAAAGAAATTTCTATGGAGATCTTTTTAAATGAGGCTCATATAGTGGCGAGGGGTTCCACCTCGCCTTAAAGGAAGCACTAAACTTTCTGTAGCTTAGACCATCGTTTCTCAACCTTTTTCCAGTCAAGGAACCCTTTAAAATGTTGCACAATTTCGAGGCACCCCTAATAGTTTTACATATCACATCAGCATCCACACACGTAGGACACCCAACATTAGAGTTGTTGTGTTTTTTTTCTTGCAAATGCACTTGCACTCTCATACTGACTAATATTCCAGCATTTGTGCTCACTCATTTTCTCTCCACCATGCTGCTAATGTGACCCCAGTGCTGACAGGGATAAGCGGGTCAAACAAGGATGTTGTCCAGTTGACAGACATCCTCATCAACTGATGGCGTCATCAGTTGTTAGAGTGCTGGCGGCTGGCCCATATGGTGCCCAAGGTTATAATGTTAATTAACGGCTTTGTGTAACAAAGAGGGCAGGCTTGACCCACCCACTGGCTTGTACACAATATTTGGGAAATTTTTAGATATTCTGTCAAGGCGCCCCTGAAGAATCCAGGAGGTGCCCTGGTGGAAAAAGGCTAGCTTTGACAACAAGACATTGTTCAGCCATTGTATTCTATGGTTGGACCTTGTGAGTGGGTTTAACCAGCAGGTTCGTAGGTAGGTCTGTCTAAAGAAAACCCAGGAGTCAGGGTGGAGGGATTTCTCAAATCTAATATACAGAGAGGGACCCTAGGCATTTTCTTACAGCATGTGTGCTCGTGGAATACATGTCAAACACAAGGAGACTGCTGCTGAAGGAAATATGGAGGTTGCCATGGCTGACCTCTTCTGCAGAAAACACTAACTGGCTGGGGGTCACGTTGGTTAATCAGTTTCATTATTTTCTCAACCCCAAAAAAGTATGCACGTTCGGCGCATCATCTTTTTCTGCATGACCTGTTTTAGGTCACTGATACAGAAAGCACCAAAAGCCACAGGCAGCCATGGAACTAGAATGCTGAGGAGCATGGGTAGACTGTTGATCTCAGTTCAGATTTCCTTTAAATCCTTGGAGCAGCCTTTCTCAACCATTTCAACACAGAGAAACCCTTGAAATAACTATCCAATCTTCAGGGGCCCCTGCTAAAAAGGACTATGTACAACTTAAGATGCAATATGATGGTCAGTAATGAAACTCCTCAACTAGAATGCTGAGCACATGGGCATCCAGAGCCTGTTTGATCTCAATACAGGTTTCCTTTAATTACTTAGAGCAACCTTTTCGACACAGAGGAACCTCTTGAAATAACAGTTTAATCTTGAGGGAACCCTGCTAAAAAGGACTATGTACAACTTATGATACAATACGATGGTCAGTAATAGAACTAGAATGGAACTTCTCAACTAGAATGTTGAGGAGCGTGAGCAGTCTGTTGATCTCTGTACAGGTTTAAATCCTTAGAGCAGCCTTTCTTAACCTTTTCAACACAGAGGAGCCCTTGAAAAAACTATCCAATATTCAGGGGCCCCTGCTAAAAAGAACTATGTATAACTTATGATACAATGATGGACAGTAAGGAACTCCTCAACTAGAATGTTAAGGAGCATGGGCACCTACAGCCTGTTTTATCTTAATACAGGTTTCTCTTAATTCCGTAGAGCAACCCTTTTAACACAGAGGAACCTCTTGAAAAAACTGTCCAATCTTAAGGGACTCTTGCTAAAAATGACTATATCTACAACTTACGATACAATATGATGGTTAGTAATAGAACAAGAATGGAACTCCTTAACTAGAATGTTGAGCATGGGTAGTCTGTTGATCTGAGTTCAGGTTAAAATCCTTAGAGCAATCTTTCTCGATCTTTTTCAACACAGAGGAACCCTTGAAACAACTGTTCAAACTTGAGGGACCTCTGCTACAAATGACTAGATCTACAACTTATGATACAATAAGATAGTAGGAATAATTCTCCTTACATTTGTGGCCATTGTGAA
This sequence comes from Rana kukunoris, assembly GCA_029574335.1. Classification (NCBI taxonomy): domain Eukaryota; kingdom Metazoa; phylum Chordata; class Amphibia; order Anura; family Ranidae; genus Rana; species Rana kukunoris. The sequence goes on from CM056051.1 coordinate 16,345,772, forward strand.
AAATTCCCCCTTTACAGAAAGCTAAAAGGATCAATGGTGTCAGTGGGAACTTGGAGATATTTCTCAGGACTCAATGATCCCATAGAAACCTCTCCAAAATGTTCAAACAATGGGCCACTTTATTGTCCTTCAGACTTTAGCAGGGGCAGAAAATGTCACGGGCCCAGCATCAGTGACAATAAATATGGCCTCATAGAGTTGGTGGTCAATAGGAGAAGTATTCCCCCTATTGGTAGAAGGAATAGTATCCCATTATTGGTATTGGTCGAAGATGAAGTACTCCATCGATGCTGTCATTTGGAGGAATTGTGCCCCAAGGGCCAGATAAAGGCTAGGAAAGGGCCACATCTGGCCCTCAGGCTGCAGTTTGGAGACCCCCTGCTCTGGGGGAACCCTAGTTGAGGAACCCTGCCTTAGAGCATGCAACACTACAGATTGGAGGGAGAATGTACATGTGCGCGAAGAGTAGGTCAGTTAGTTAACCTTCCCCCTTTACAGTAATGAGTCAGACATACGGTCCTACCATAAGTTTACCTTTTTTTTTTCACTTTGAGATTACACTAGTGCCAAACCAGTTAGTCCAAACTTAGCACTTGTCTTTCTGAAATTTTATTTATAAAGCTTTAGCAAATCATTAAAAAAAAAAGTTAGTAATCTATTTGCCAACAAAGGCAGTAATTAGCTTATTTATCAAACTGCAGCTTTCAGCAGGGCTGTCAAGTCCAGTAGATTACGGGTAGTAGATATTTATTTAAGTATGTTTTGGTTTACAAGAGACGTTTCTGCGCCTCACTGCATATTTTTTTTTTTTTTTTGTATTACAGTTGATAGAATTTCTAATTTGTAGTTTTATTAGACTTGTGGTATTTTTAATTTTTTTTTTTATGGAATGAGTATTGTTTTGAGGGGGCAGGGTCTCGTCTACGTCCATGTGTGTACATAACATGAGAAGTGATGTCGTTGCTACGTGAAATGCAAAAAAAAAAGTACCCCTGGTACTGGCCCTACAAGTCTCTCTTCAGTGCTATGAAAACAGTTCTGTATCTTGATCTCCTTTTTTTATTTTATTTTTGGTTTTCTCTTAACATAACCCTCTGGTTGAATTGAGTAGATCTATACTGGTCATTTCACTTTTACTGTACATGACAGTTAACACAATGGATATTTAAGCCTTCACTGGATGGCAGCAGAATAGTGAGGGAAATACATTTTAAGTCTCTCGTGTGGTTTACATAGACCTTCATATTTGTTCGTATTGGTATCAGAAAGCATCCAGTGGTAGAGAATATGGAGCGATGTCGGACCTCTTGTCCAATTTTTTAGGTAAGGATTCTGATTGCCGTGTTATTGCGGCAGCTGTTGGATCAGCAATTCTCTACCAACCAGGATCAAGGCTCTGTGTAATGTTTGCAGATCTTTCAGGGGGCAAACTGGTTTAAACATCCACCTTCAGCTGCTTTTCCTCAGTGGTTTCAAATCATATGTTTTTCTTTTTATTTTTTTATTTTATTTTTTTCTTTTCATCTTTCTGTTTTCCAATCCAGTAAGGCTTCAGAAAGAAAAGTACTGGCCAGAGATTTTCACTACCTCTGGGACAAAAAAACATAAAACTAAAACAACAAAAAAAGAAAAAAAACAAAACAAAAAAAAAAGTTATGAAATTGATGCATTGCTAATAAAATAATATAAATGATTAAAAAAAATCTTTTCCAAGTTTTTTTTTTTCTTGTTTAAGAAAATAAAAAATATAAAAAATAACATGGTCAATTTGTTACATTAAAAATTACATGCTGTGTGTAAATTATTCATAAAAATATTCCTGTGTTTATATTAAAAATGAATCGGTAGATAAGAAAAAATTTTCAACATGTTTTTTGTATATTCTGTTGTAAGAATTTATTCCTGTTCTTGCTATATACTCTTGAATTCTTTACATTATTGAAAAAAAAAGAAATTTGTCTATTTTGAATGGCTGAACCTAAGGCAGTTTTAGTTTCTCTTACTCTGCTTTTTTTTCTAGTAGTTTCAGTACTACAAGATTTAAGTTAAATAAAAGAATTCTGTATGCATATTTGCCTTATTGTTTTTTTTTTCTACATACTGTATGTTGTGCACATCTGTCATGCATGTATACTTTGGCTTTAAAACAATTTGTAATATATATATATATATATATATATATATATATATATATAATTTCTTTATTGTACACCACGGGACACAGAGCCGTTTATTACATTACATTAGAGGGAGTAAAGAGCTGAGTTATACTCACTATGCTCTAAACGGTGTCAGATCCCACAGCCACCGCTTCTCTCCTCCAGATGCTGGGTAAGAACGCCACAGCACATACAGAATCACGGGGGCGCTCTTTGTCCGCATCAGTAGAGGAGGAGCGGGGTCGCGAGCGTGCATGTGCATGGGCACACTGATTTGAAAGTTGTCGCTCAATACAGGAGCCATAAAGGAACTCTGAGGTCGGCAGCTCGTCCATGGGACACAGCAGCATTACAGGGGCATGTAAGCTCTATGTGGTTGGTGGGGCACTCCCAAGAGAGAGACACCTATGTATATGTATACTCTATGCAGATTGCTAAACTGAGCACAGTAGTATATGCGTTGTGGTACCTCGGCTTTTTGCTTAGTAATATGTCTTCCCTTAGAAAGAGTTCAGGGACTAAGAAAGACAAAAAAGCACTGCCGTCTGCGACAGGGGGCTCTAGTCATTACCACTATCAGGAGTAGCAACTTCCCTGGTGGTACCCGGGCCTGCATATGTCACGGAGGACACTTTGGCCGAAGCTCTGGATAACCTAGAGGGGAGAATCCCTATGCTAATCGCAAAAGGACAAGAAACGAAACAGATCTCCTCCTGTGGTTCTAGATCCCCTTTCAGAAAAATCTGAGGAGGAGAAGGATGAGGATGAGATAACACCTGCAGAAGACAGGGATGAGGAGTCTGATGGATCAGGGATATCAGAGGAACCTTTCTCTGCTTTCCAGATGCTAAAGTCACAGGTGCAATGTAATGCGGAAACCGTGCATACTGCATTCAGGTTACCCTGTTCGGAGTTAACTGAATCACCTGTCTCCGCCCTGGGTTCATTAAAATCCCTGCAGGGTGCATGCTCTTTTCCGGTTTATCCATTATTAGAAAAGCTAATTTATGCAGACTGGCAACATGCAGATAAGCGTTTCTCACCTCCTAAGAAGTTTGACTTTCTTTATCCTATGGAGGAAAAGTTTTCCAAGAAGTGGAGTCTCTTCCGTAGATGCAGCTATTTCTTGTATAAATAGGAACCTGACTTGTCCAGTGGATAACGTACAGGTGTTTAACAATCCTTCGGAAAATAAATTGGAATCTTTACTAAAATCTTTTTTCCTTCTGGCCGGTTCAGTTGCCCGACCTGCTGTAGCAGCAGTGGGTATGTGTCAGGTCCTTAAGGACCAGGTAAAACAGGGGATGAAGGATCTGCCTTCAGAACAAGTCAAATTGTGGGAGAATTTGCCTAAAGCCTTATGTTTTCCAATAGATGCTATGAGAGATTTGATTCAGCAAGCATCTTGCCTCACACTCCAGCTGGTTCATATTCATAGAATACTTTGGCTAAAGCATTGGTCAGCAGAGGCCCCATGCAAAATACTTTTGGCCAGTTTCCCCTTCCATGATGAACGCCTCTTTGGGGAAGATTTGGAAAAATATATCCAAAAGATATCGAGTGGTAAGACCTTTCTATTACCAGAGAAGAAAACAAACAAGCGACCTTGTTTTAAGCTCTCTCTCTCCCCGGCTCCTGGTAAATCTACCTCCAGCCAGTGGCAACGGCATTTTCAGACAGCCACAAAGGCTAAAGAAGAGCAAGGCCCGGAACAACAAGAAGCCGTGGGGTTCAAAAGCTAACAAGTAAAACCCCAAAGCCTTTTTATGAAGAGGCGCCCCCGCTCTGTTGAGTGGGGCGGCGGCTTCGGCAGTTTTCAGTGGCATTGCAGACAGAAATCCAGGACAAATGGGTTGTATCCACAGTATCCCTAGGGTACAAGCTGGAATTTCGAGACATCCCATCTTCTCTGTTTCAAAGCTCAAGGCTCTCCAAAGATCCACTAAGAAGGGCATCCTTCTTCAAAGGATTGGAAGGATCACAGAAGTACCCCTTAAAAGAGCAAGGTTCAGGTTTTTATTCAAACCTCTTTGTGATTCCAAAGCCAAACGGAGACGTCGGACCCATCCGGGATCTAAGATCTCTAAATCAATTTCTGAACATTCACCATTTCCGTACGGAAACTATTCGACCGGTGGTCGCCACTGTACAAGGCAGAGAATTCATGGCATCTATAGACATCAAGGACGCATATTTACATGTGCCTATCCATCCCGCTCACCAAAAGTTCTTAAGGTTCACGGTAGAACATTGCCACTTCCAGTTTGTGGCTCTGCCTTTTGGTGTAGCAACCACGTCCCAGGTATTTACAAAGGTACTGGACCCTCTGTTGGCAAATCTGAGAGCACAGGGCATAGCTAAATTGGCTTATCTTTACGATCTACTTGTGATGAGTCAGTGGCAGGGTTAGATCATGCTGTGCTCACCAGTATGAAATACCTGGAGCATTTAGGATGGATTGTAAATCTACAAAAATTCTCTCTACAAGCCCAAAGAAGGGTAGAGTATTTGGGCATTTATCATAGATACAGCCCAAAGCAGGGTATTCACGCCAGAGCCAAAGATCAAGTCTCTAAAGGACCTGATCCACAAGGTCAAGGCAAAGAAAAGGCCATCTATTCGCCTTTGCATGAGGCTATTGGGGAAGATGGTAGCCTCCTTCGAGGCTGTCCCTTTTGCCCAGTTTAATTCAAGACTACTTCAAGGCAGTATTTTAGCCGCCTGAAACAGGAAGATCCAAGCACTGGATTTACCCATGCGCCTGTCTCCACAGGTGCACCAAAGCTTCAGTTGGTGGTTAAAGACCAAGAACTTGCGGAAAGGAAGATCCTTTCTCCCAGTCAACTGGAAGGTGGCGTCTACAGATGCCAGCCTAGTGGGCTGGGGAGCAGTGTTAGAAGAAGCTTCAGCCCAGGGAACTGAAAGGAGCCTGCCCATTAACATACTGGAGATGCGGGCAGTATACTTAGACCTCAGAACCTGGACACACAGGTTACAGGGCCACCCAGTTCAGATTCAATCCGACAATGCTTCTGCAGTAGCTTACATCAATCACTAAGGACGCACCCGCAGTCAGGGTGCTCAGAAGGAGGTGAATCGGATTTTGACATGGGCAAAAGGACATGTTCCTTGTCTCTCTGCAATCTTCATTCCAGGAGTAGGAAACTGGCAAGTGGACTATCTGAGTCGCCAGCAGCTGTCACCAGGAGAGTGGTCTCTTTACCCGATGTCTTTCAGGCAATATGCCAGAGATGGGGGACCCCGGATGTAGACCTGCTAGCTTCCAGGTTCAACAGGAAGTTGGACAACTTTGTAGCCAGGACGAGAGATCCTCTGGCCTGCGGATCGGATGCTCTAATAATTCCCTGGAATCAGTTTTCACTGATCTATGCATTTCCTCCGATCACTTTCTTACAGAGGCTACTTTGCAGGATCAAAAAGGAAAGAATTCCTGTAATCCTAGTGGCCCCAAATTGGCCCAGAAGGCCCTGGTACGCCAAAATCCTAAAAATGGAGGTAGGAAAACATTGGAAGCTTCCACTTATTCACCACCTGCTGTCACATGGTCCAGTGTTCCATCCTTCCTTACAAAAGCTTAATTTGACAGGCTTGCTCCTAAAACCCACATTTTGAAGAAACGAGGGATCTTGGGTCCAGTGCTTTCTACACTCCTTAATGCTAGAAAGCCAGCCTCCAGGCTTATCTACGATAGAGTCTGGAAGGCATATGTTTCCTGGTGTGAAACCAAGAAATGGAATCCTCAGAAGTATGACATAAGTAGGATTCTCACCTTTTGCCAGTTAGGAGTGGATATGAAATTGGCCCTTAGTACTATCAAGGTCAAATATCAGCTCTATCGGTCTTCTTTCAAAGACCGCTGGCATCTCATTCCTTAGTTCAGGCTTTTATTCAGGGGGTACTGCGGATCAATCCGCCAGTCAAGTCTTCCTTGTGCGCATGGGATTTGAATTTGGTATTGTCAGTATTGCAAAAGCAACCTTTTGAACCTATTCGCCACATTCCTCTGATCCTTTTGAGCAGGAAATTGTTTTTTTTGATTGCTAGAAAAGTATCTGAATTAGCAGCTCTTTCTTCTAAAGAGCCTTATTTAATTTGTCACAAAGACAAAATTGTACTACGACCCCATCCTGACTTTTTACCTAAGGTGGTATCGGCTTTTCATTTAAATCGGGACATTGTTCTGCCTTCTTTTTTTCCGGATCTGCAGACAGCGGAGGAAAAAATTATTGCACTCTCTAGATGTGGTGAGAGTAGTAAAGATGTATCTGCAGGCAACCGCTCAGAAATGCAAAACAGATGTTTTGTTTATTTTGCCAGATGGTCCCAAGAAAGGACAAGTGGCATCAAAATCCACCAACTCCAGGTTGATTCGACAAACAATTATTTAAGCCTATGGTTTAAAGAACAGGACTCCCCCTGTTTCTGTTAAGGCACACTCTACCAGGGCGATAAGTGCTTCATGGGCAGTGCATCATCAGGCTTCGTTGGCTCAGATCTGTAAAGCTGCAACTTGGTCTTCAGTCCACACATTCACCAAATTCTATCAAATAATGTGAAAGAACATGAGGCTGCCACCTTTGGGCAAAGTATGCTGCAGGCAGCAGTATAGGGCCTCTTGTCTCTCCCACCCTCTGTGTCTCCCACCCTTCATTGAGCCCTGGGACATCTCATGTAATGAATGGCTCTGTGTCCCATTGTGTACGAAAAAGAAAACAGTTTTTTTTTTTTAAAACAGCTTACCTGTAAAATCCTTTTCTTGGAGTACACCATGGGACACAGAGGTCCCAGCCCCCTTCTTATGGGATATTTATCAAAGAGTAAGGGGAGCATGGGGAAGCGCAAGTATCCACAGGTGTACTAGTGATGGGTATCACCACGTGTATGGGAACCTTACTGCTTTGCTACAAAACTGAGGTACTTCCCTGATGGGAGGGGTTATATGGAGGGGAACTGTCTTCAATTGGTTGTGCCAGTGTCCAATCACTGCTGGTGCCCTTAACCCGTTATGTAATGAATGGCTCTGTGTCCTTGGTATTCTCCAAGAAAAGGATTTTACAGGTAAGCGGTTATAAAAATCCTGTTATTTACAGTATCGCAACAAAAAGTGAGTACACATTTTTGTAAATATTTTATTCTATCTGTTCATGTGACAACACTGAAGAAATGACACTTTGCTACAATGTTGTGTAGTGAGTGTACAGCTTGTATAACAGTGTAAATTTGCTGTCCCCTCAAAATAACTCAACACACAGCCATTAGTGAGTAGGGATGAGCCGAACACCCCCGGGTTCGGTTCGCACCAGAACGTTCGAACAGACCGCGGGTTCGCACAAATATTTCGAACCCCATTGAAGTCTATGGGACCCGAACCTTCGAATTAAAAAACGGTCATTTCTTTATCGTACATCACGGGACACAGAGCACATAGCCATTACACTTGGGTTATATGGGTACCTTCAGATGTGGACACTGGTGTAATCAATTTCACAGGAAGTTTCCTCCCTATATAACCCCCTCCCACTGGGAGTGCTTCAGTTTTTTCGCCAGTGTCTTAGGTGTTGGTCACGTCTAGCTGTCCCTCGGAGGTCTCGGGACCCAGGATAGCTAGCCGGATCCGTCCGAAGTGCTTCAAAGCCAAGGTGTACGGTACCCGGGCCCTGCTGGAGTGGGGTTTTGCCTATAATGCCTCTCCTTGGAGGGCTGGATTCTGGGCTCCAGTGCCTTAGTCTCTTCCAAGAACTAAACGCTACTGATGCCAGGATGCTATATAGGTCCAGGGGTGTGGGTTCCTTAACACAGGACCCCGGTCCCTGAAGGTCCAAGACAATACCCACGGAGATGGGGGAAGGCTGGGCCTCTTTCATTTTGCAATACCCTGCGGCGTGGAGCAGGTAAGAGGGAACCTGCGGGACTTGGTTCGACAGTAGGTATCCCCCTGGGGGTTCTGGGTTGGCTAATGGTATGCTTGTGCATCAGCCACTATCTCCACTATGTCTTTTGAGGCAGGATGGGATGTACTAATGTTTACCCAGATAACATGTAGATATATATATGCTTTTAAAGATATGTTTTTTGCTACTCCCCCCAGATTTGCCTGTTAGCATGATACTGCAGCCCCACGTGTATAGAGAGGAAGTGCTGACAAAACTCCTGTTTCCTAGGAAGCCTAGGAGGACAGCTTCCTCTATGTGTGCACTACAAAGATTAGTGGCTTACCGGGTGTCTGTGTTACTAGCGCTGGTCCAGGCTTCTCCTCTGCTCTCTGCTTCCTCCATGTTGGTTTCAGCGTGGGGGGGGGGGGGTGGGCCAGCAGCGTCAGGTCTCAGATAAAGCAAAAAAAAAAGAAGCATTTCCTGGCTGGTCATTCCCTCCTGAGAGCAGTGGAGAGTGAGGACACAGAGCGCGCAGCTGAGCCATTTCTGGCTAACAGTGACACCCAGTGGTGGTTTGTGGATCTTCAGGTCTGGACTTAGTCCACACTGACCAGAAAAAAAAAAAAAAAGATTTTTTTCTTAAAGGGACTCAGCCTTAGATCTGGCAGTATCTGAGTCGGTGCAACCTTGGACTCCAGCTAACGGGCATTGGTGTGGCAATACTCACAGGACTCTCCTCGGTATTGCCGCCTTCTCAGGCGTATGAAAATTTAAAAAAAATATATATATATTTTTTTACCATAGCCTGTCCTTATTAATGTTTCACTTCTAGCTACAACAGTTGGGTGTTGGCTGTAGGGGTGTCTCAAGGTTGTGCAATGGCAAAGGGATCAGGACCAGCTAAGGCTGCAAAAGGTGCCAAAAAAGTAAAGGGGTCTCCAACGGGGTCAGAGGATTTGGGCCAGGCTCCAGTGGTCCCACCCTCACCAGATAGACCACCGAACAGCATCATGCAGGAGCCATTGAGGGTGCTAGGGGCAGAGGCGGCCCCCAATCAACCCATTCCCGTTTATGTTACGGAAGAAATGCTAGAATCCACCCTGGGTGGGCTAGAGAAAAGGTTAACTGCTTTAATTGCCCGCTCTTTGCCGGGTGGCAAACGGGCTAGATCCCCGTCACCTAGAACGGTGTGTTCGGATGCAGAGGTCCTCTCTTCGGAGGAATTGGACCCACAGGGGGATCAAGCGGACCTGAGTCCTGACGGGTCAGACATTGAAGATTCCACTATAGATGAAATTTTTTTCGGCTTCTCAAGCAGAGAGTCTGTGGATCCAGTCTCTGACGGATATGGTTCGCACTGCTTTTAAACTTCCAGTGTCAGAACAATTAGCCCCCGCGGTATCCTCTTTAGGTTCCTTGAAGGCACCATTGAGTGGTGCGTCTTTCCCGGTTCACCCCCTTCTGGAGAGCGTGATTTTTCAGGATTGGGCTCGACCTGATAGTATTTTTATCCCTCCTAAAAGGGTCACCATTCTCTATCCTATGGAAGAAGAATTTGCAAAGAAATGGGCACTCCCTACCGTGGACGCAGCCATTTCCTGCGTAAATAAATTCCTGACCTGTCCGGTGGAAAATGTCCAGGTGTTTAAAGATCCAGTCGACAAAAAATTGGAGACCCTACTGAAGGCTTCTTTTACCACAATAGGTGCCGTGGTTCAGCCAGCAGTGGCAGCCATTGGCGTTTGTCAGGCTTTAAAGGATCAGACTAAACCGATATTAAGGGACATACCGGCTCAGCAAGCTTGTGAATTGGCTGACCTCCCAAGAGCTCTCTGCTTTGCAGTAGATGCTATTAAGGACTCCGTTCAACAGGCGTCCCCGTTTATCTCTGCTGTTGGTTCATATGCGTCGCCTTTTGTGGCTAAAAAACTGGTCAGCAGAGGCACCCTGCAAAAAGCTTTTAGCAGGATTTCCCTTTCAGGGTGGGAGACTATTCGGTGAAGACCTAGATAAATATATCCAGACCATATCAAGTGGTAAAAGTTCTTTCTTGCCTATCAAGAAAAGATCGCGTGGGCCCGCGTTTAAGCGACAGGCCTTTACAGGCTCGGCCCCTTGAACTTCCCGTCAGTATCGACGGCCTCCCGGGCGCTCAGCATTTAATAGCCGCCCACAAGGACAAGCCACGACAGGCAAGAGGCCATGGCCTCGCAAGCCGGTTAAACCAGTCCTCAAGTCAGATTCATGAAGGGGCGCCCCCACTCTCTTGGGTGGGGGGAAGGCTTTGGTTTTTCTCCGAAGTGTGGAAGGCCAGAATTCCCGACTCTTGGGTAAGATCCGTGGTAACCACGGACTACAAGCTAGAGTTTCGGGAAGTCCCCCCTCCTCATCTTCAGGGGTCAAGTCTTCCAAGCGACCCATTAAAGAGGGCCTCTCTTGTAAAATCATTGGATCGTCTCTGGCTCCAAGGAGTAATTGTAGAAGTACCAACCCAGGAATGGAGTCTGGGATTCTACTCCAACCTTTTCATAATACCAAAGCCCAATGGCGACGTCAGGCCTATCTTGGACCTCAAACGCCTAAATCGCTTTCTAAACATTCAGACCTTTCGTATGGAGTCCATACGTTCGGTGGCAGCCAGCCTACATCAAGACGACTTTCTAGCATCTATAGACATAAAAGATGCGTATCTGCACGTGCCGATCTACCCGGCACATCACAGGTTTCTTCGTTGTATGATAGATCACCGCCATTACCAGTTCGTAGTCCTCCCTTTCGGGTTGGCAACAGCTCCGCGGGTATTCACAAAGGTGTTAGCCCCGGTGCTAGCCGTCCTAAGGACAGAAGGCATTTTAGTCTTGGCATACTTGGACGATCTTCTGGTTATCGACAGCTCAGCTTCCAACCTCAATCAGGCAGTAGGTCGCACAGTTCAGCATCTAGAGGAATTCGGGTGGATTGTAAACCTAGAAAAATCGGTATTGAAACCCACAAAGCAGTTGGAATATCTAGGCCTTCGGCTAGATACAGACTGCCAGAGGATAAGTTTACCTCAAGCAAAGATCAGATCAATAACTCAAGCAGTTCAAGTGATCTTAGGCAAGAAGAGGCCGACTATTCGCCTATGTATGCGACTGCTGGGGAAGATGGTGGCCGCCTTCGAGGCTGTGCCCTACGCCCAGATCCATACCAGATATCTTCAGGCAGCCATTTTCTCTGCTTGGAACAAATCCATTCAGGCGTTAGATCGTCCGTTAGTGCTCTCCCCGAAGGTCCGGCGCAGCCTGTCTTGGTGGCTGGTCTCTCAAAATTTGTCAAAAGGGAAATCCTTTTGCCCCATCACGTGGAAGATAGTATCCACGGATGCCAGCCTGTTAGGTTGGGGGGCAGTTCTAGAAGAACAGACCCAGCAAGGGCTGTGGTCGGGGGCAGAAAAACTGCTTCCCATCAATATCTTGGAGATCAGAGCTGCTCGACTGGCCCTGATCGCCTGGACTCTCCCCCTTCAGGGTCTGCCAGTAAGGATACAGTCCGACAACGCCACTACGGTGGCATACATAAACCACCAGGGGGGCACGAAGAGCCCAGCAGCCCAAAGAGAATTAAACCTGATTTTCTCATGGGCCGAAGCCCATGTACCCTGCATCTCGGCGGTGTTCATCCCAGGGATAGACAATTCTCAAGCAGATTTTTTGAGTCGTCAACAGTTGCTCCCGGGGGAATGGTCTCTTCACCCCCAGGTATTCCAAGAGATTTGCCAAAGATTCGGAGTCCCAGATGTGGACATTATGGCAACGAGATCCAACAAAAAATTGGACAAATTCATATCCCGAGCCAGGGATCCCTCGGCCTACGGGACCGATGCGTTGGTTTGCCCTTGGCACCAGTTTTCTCTTCTGTATGAGTTCCCTCCACTGCAGATGATTCCCCGCCTTCTACGGAGGATCCGGGTGGAGCGCAGGCCTGTGATCCTGGTGGCCCCAGCCTGGCCCAGGAGGGCTTGGTACGCACTCATCGTGAAGATGTCAGTCGGGGCGCCGGGGGCCGCTCCCCCTGCGCCCAGATCTGCTGTCTCAGGGCCCAATCTGCCATCCTGCTTCACAGCAGCTAAATTTGACGGCTTGGCAGCTGAATCCCTAATTCTTAAGGGCAGAGGCCTCTCAGATCAGGTCATATCTACGTTGATTCAGGCTAGGAAACTGGTTTCCAGAAATATTTATTACAGAGTCTGGAGAACCTATGTGGAGTGGTGCGAGTCTCAAAAATGGCATCCTCGAAAGTTTTTTATTGACAGGATCTTGCGATTCCTCCAGGTTGGCGTTGACAAAGGGTTGGCTCTTAGTACTCTAAAGGGGGCAGGTGTCGGCTTTATCAATATGGTTTCAAAGACCCTTGGCCACCCATTCGCTTATGAAAACCTTCTTGCAGGGGGTCTTGCATGTGAATCCCCCTATTAGAGCTCCCCTCTGCCCCTGGAATTTAAATCTGGTCTTGTCAGCTTTACAAAGGCAGCCGTTTGAACCTCTGACAGAAATCCCTCTTGTGCTACTAACCCGAAAGTTGGTTTTCTTGGTGGCTATGGCTTCAGCCAGAAGGGTTTCCGAGCTGGCAGCCTTGTCATGCAGGGAGCCATACCTTATTCTGCATAAGGACAGAGTGGTTCTGCGGCCTCAACCTTCTTTCCTTCCTAAGGTCATATCCAGTTTTCACTTGAATCAGGACCTAGTCCTACCATCCTTCTTTCCTACTCCCCAGTCCAGAGAGGAAAGACTGCTTCATACTTTGGACGTGGTTCAAGCCATGAGGGTCTATCTCAAGGCTACAGAGAAGATTCGGAAAACAGATGTGCTTTTTGTTCTTCCGGATGGCCCCAAGAAGGGTCAGCCGGCTGCCAAGTCTTCCTTGGCTAGGTGGATTAAGCAGCTGATTTTTCAGGCATATGGTCTGAAGCACGTTCCACCTCCCTTATCAGTTAAAGCCCATTCTACGAGGGCCATGAGTGCCTCTTGGGCGGCACACCATCAGATCTCTATGGCACAGGTTTGCAAGGCGGCAACCTGGTCTTCTGTACATACGTTTACTAAATTTTATAAGTTGGACGTTGCAAAGGGTACGGACGCAGCTTTTGGGCAGGCGGTCCTACGGGCAGCAGTATAGAATCCTCTGGCCCGGTTCCCGCCCCCTTGTTTTTCTGTTGGTGGAGCCATGTTTTCTCCTGACAATGTTTTTATTTGGCTATTCTTGGCCTTACGGTCTCCCTCCCTTCATAGAGCATTGCTTTAGGACATCCCAAGTGTAATGGCTATGCGCTCTGTGTCCCGTGATGTACGATAAAGAAAAAAGGATTTTTAATAAACAGCTTACCTGTAAAATCCTTTTCTTGAAGTACATCACGGGACACAGAGCTCCCACCCCTCTTTTGGGGAACATTGTGTAACCTCGGGAGAATTGCTTGCTACAAAACTGAAGCACTCCCAGTGGGAGGGGGTTATATAGGGAGGAAACTTCCTGTGAAATTGATTACACCAGTGTCCACACCTGAAGGTACCCATATAACCCAAGTGTAATGGCTATGCGCTCTGTGTCCCGTGATGTACTTCAAGAAAAGGATTTTACAGGTAAGCTGTTTATTAAAAATCCTTTTTTTAAAGACCAAAATTCAATTAAATGTTGGAAAACGTCGTTCAGAACCCGGGTCTTGCCCCAGGGAACATGTATCAATGGAAATTTTTTTTTCTTTAAATGGCCGTTTTTTGCTGAGCAGCCATTTTAATGATGCTTAAAGTGAAAACAAAAAAAATTCCTGTAAATATCACACCTGCTGGGTGTCTATAGTAGTGGCACGTGTTTAGAAATGTCCCTGCACAACATGAAAGGACCAAAAAAAAAAGTAATTAATGCTACTTGCGCAAGTTCTGTGTGGCAACATTATGTCGAATATTTTAGCGGTGGTGGGGGGCCATTATTGTTGTGTGAAAGAAAATTTTTAGAAAAAAGGGCACCCCTCAAACATACTGTAATTGGAGCGCAACAAGGAGCCACGTGCATAGTATTGCATCAAAAATTGTTATTAGGCGCCCCTGTTAAACAGGAGCTGAAAAATTGGGCCTTGGGCACAACACAACACTGCAACCCCTCCCAATAACTCCAATTGGAGCACAACAAGGAGCCACGTGCAAAGTATTGCAACAAAAATTGTTATTAGGCGCCCCTGTTAAACAGGGGCTGAAAAATTGTGCCTTAGGCACTGGTGGCGGAGCCCAGAAACACAACATTTCTTACTAGCTATCAGCAAGAAAAGTGAGGAGGAGAAGGATATTCCATCAGCAGCATAAGAGGACAGTCACTCAGCATCAGCAGTCTAAAAGGGATCCGACATTTCAACAAAAAATATATTATTCATTAATATCAGCATCAGGTGCTTGGTAGCTGGTGTTGATCCAAGCCTGATTTATTTTGATGAAGGTCAGTCGATCAACAGAGCTGGTGGAGAGGCGCACCCTGTGATCAGTGACAAAGCCTCCAGCAGCACTGAATGTCTGTTCTGAAAGAACACTGGATGCAGGGCAAGCCAGTAGCTCAATTGCGTACTGGGCAAGCTCTGGCCAGTGATCCATCCTCAAGACCCAGTAAGCCAGAGGATTTTCGGTGGGGAAGGTGTCCAAGTCGGATCTTGCCCCTAGGTATTCCCAGACCATGTAAAGCAGACGCTGGCGATGGTTGCTGGAACCGGTCAGACCTTGGGGCTGCGGACTAAAAAACTGCCTGAACGCATCGGTCAGACGACCACCTTCTCCACCGCCCCTTCTGTGACTCACCGAAGCCTCAGCAAGACGTTGTCCAGAGCCAGGTTTTGGTAATCCCCCCGGTTCTGGGAACGCATTGCACAGACCCTTCTGCAAGGCCTCCCGCAGAAGTTTCATCTTCTGCTCCCTCTGCGATGGCAACATAAGGGCCGCAACCTTACTCTTGTAACGTGGATCAAGGAGAGTCGCCAGCCAGTAATGATCCCTCTCCTTAATAGTACGTACACGAGGATCCTTAGTAGGCTTTGCAGAATCAGGGAGGCCATGCAGCGTAGGTTTGCTGAGGCATTCGGGCCACAGTCCTCTGGGTCACTGAGGACGACAGGATCCACAGGCACCTCATCCCAGCCACATAAAACTCCACGTGCTCCTTGGGACTGTAAATGATCCCTTGAAGACTGCTGCTGCTGAGTGCTAGGCTCCACCTCCATGCTGCTGATACAATCCTCCTCCTCCTCCTCCTCCTCATCCTCTTCCTGTGTGCTAGGTGGGCAAGCAGGACCACTGTCTGGGTAAAGGGGGCCTTGAGAGGTAAGGAAGTCCTCCTCTTCCTCCCTCTGTTCTGCCTCAAGGGCCCTGTCCATTATTTCACGTAGCGTGTGCTCCAACATGTGAATAAGAGGGACAGTCTCACTGATGCATGCACTGTCACTGCTCACCATCCTCGTGGCCTCCTCAAATGGTGACAGGACAGTGCATGCATCCCTGATCAAGGCCCACTGGCGTGGGGAAAAAAAACCTAGCTCCCCTGACCCAGTTCTGCTGCCATATTGGCACAGGTACTCATTGATGGCCTGTTGCTGCGTGTGCAGCCGCTGCAGCATGGCCAACGTTGAGTTCCATCTGGTGGGCATGTCACAAATTAGGCGGTTCTTGGGCAGTTTGTATTCCCTTTGGAGGTCAGTCAGCCGAGCAGTGGCATTATATGACCTCCGGAAATGCACACAGACTTTCCTGGCCTGCTTCAGGACATCCTGCAATCCCGGGTACCTGCCCAAGAACCGCTGCACCACCAAATTGAGGACATGCGCAAAACAGGGCACGTGGGTGAGTTTTCCCTGTCGCAGGGCAGAGAGGAGGTTGGTGCCATTATCGCTGACCACCATTCCAGGCTTCAGCTGGCGTGGCATCAACCACCTCTCAGCCTGACCCTGCAGAGCTGACAAAACCTATTCCCCAGTGTGGCTCCTGTCTCCCAAGCACACCAGCTCTAGAACCGCATGGCATCTCCTGGCCTGCATTCCTGCGTAGCCCCTCGTACGCCTACGGAGCACGGCTGGTTCGGAGAAAACGTCACCACAGGAAGAGGCCACAGAGGAAGAAAAAGAGGAGGGGGTGGAGGAGAGAGGTGTGTCACAAACGGTAGTAGTGCTTTGGAGTCCTTCCCAGCTGCCAGCAGAGTCACCCAATGCGCCGTAAAAGACAGGTAACGTCCCTGTCCATGTCTGCTGGACCATGAGTCAGCGGTAAGATGCACCTTACCACTGACCGCCCTGTCCAGCGAGGCATGGACATTGCCTTCCACATGCCGGTAGAGAGCCGGAATAGCCTTCCGTGAGAAAAAGTGGCGTTTTGGTACTTGCCACTGAGGTACTGCACATTGCACAAACTCACGGAAGGGGGCAGAATCTACCAACTGAAAAGGTAGCAGTTGAAGCGCTAGCAATTTCGCTAAGCTAGCATTCAACTGCTGGGCATGTGGATGGCTGGGATTGTACTTCTTTCGGCGCTGCAGCAGCTGGGGCAGGGAAATTTGCCTGGTACTATCAGTAGATTGACCGCTACCACTAGCTTGTGACACACCTATTTCTACACCTTCACTGCAGGCTTCAGAGAGGACTGGGGGTCTACTGGGGTTGGAGGTCCCAGAAGGGCAAGGGGGGGTACGCTGTTGTCTTTGGTGTGGGTCTTTCTGGTGTGCTTGCCAACGAGCTCCATGGAAGGTCGACATATGTCTGGACAAGCATGTGGTACCCAGGCGGTTGATGTTTTGGCCACGCGAGATACGCTTGCGACATAAGTTGCAAATAGCAAAGGTACGATCTTGTGGACATGTTTCAAAAAAGGCCCACACCAGAGAACTTTTGCTGTACCGGTCAGACACAGCAGCACCATGCACAAGTGCCGTAGATGTGCGCTGTAATGCAGTGGGTGTGACCTTAAGCTGACCCCTGGAGGGCATCCTGCCTCTTTGGAGATGTGCCTGTGCCTCGTCCTCCTCCTCCTCCTCCTCCTCTCTCCTATCAGGCACCCAGGTAGAGTCAGTGACCTCATCATCCCCTCCCTCCTCATCACTGTCAACAACCTGGCAGTATGCTCCAGCTGGGGGAACATCATCACTGACAAATTGCTGTCCCTCTCGGCCACCCCCTCTCCCTGGGCTCACATCAATGCCTTCCTCTATCAGTGTTCCGTCATCGGAGTCTTCAAAACGCTGCGCATCTTCCTGCAGCATGTACCCCACACTGTGTTGAAACAGTTCGGGGGACTCCTCAGGAGGACATGGTGGTACTAGGGAAGTATTGTGTGAAGCCATTGTGCAGAGGGAAGAGGACGCCTTGGCAGCTGCTTTGCCAGATAAACTTTGATCTGTCTGTGTGAGAGAGGATGAGGAGGATGAGGACGGCTTGGTCATCCACTCTACTAATGCCTCTGCATCTTGAGGTTCAACACGGCCAGCTCCCGAAAAGGATGAGCGGCCACGGCCACGGGCTGAAGAGGATGCACCACATCCACTACCAGCGTTACCTCTACATGCAGAGCCTGCTTGCCCTCGTGACTCTCTGCCTCTCTTTGTTCTCCTTCCAGACATATTGAAGTGCTCAGGTGGTATGTAACAGCACAAGCGGAGTGACACCAAATGCGCTCAGGTGATATATAACAGCACACGTACAGTGGCACTACCTGCGCTCAGGTGGTATATAGCAGCACACGTACAGTGGCACTAACTGCGCTCAGGTGGTATATAGCAGCACACGTACAGTGGCACTAACTGCGCTCAGGTGGTATATAGCAGCACACGTACAGTGGCACTATCTGTGCTCAGGTGGTATATAGGAGCACACGTACAGTGGCACTATCTGTGCTCAGGTGGTATATAGCAGCACACATACAGTGGCACTAACTGCGCTCAGGTGGTATATACCAGCACACGTACAGTGGCACTATCTGTGCTCAGGTGGTATATACCAGCACACGTACAGTGGCACTATCTGTGCTCAGGTGGTATATAGGAGCACACGTACAGTGGCACTATCTGTGCTCAGGTGGTATATAGGAGCACACGTACAGTGGCACTATCTGTGCTCAGGTGGTTTATAGGAGTACACGTACAGTGGCACTATCTGTGCTCAGGTGTATATACCAGCACACGTACAGTGGCACTATCTGTGCTCAGGTGGTATATAGCAGCACACGTACAGTAGCACTAACTGCGCTCAGGTGGTATATAGGAGCACACGTACAGTGGCACTATCTGTGCTCAGGTGGTATATAGGAGCACATGTACAGTGGCACTATCTGTGCTCAGGTGGTATATACCAGCACACGTACAGTGGCACTATCTGTGCTCAGGTGGTATATAGCAGCACATGTACAGTGGCACTAACTGCGCTCAGGTAGTATATACCCGCACACGTACAGTGGCACTATCTGTGCTCAGGTGGTATATACCAGCACACGTACAGTGGCACTATCTGTGCTCAGATGGTAAATAGCAGCACACGTACAGTGGCACTAACTGTGCTCAGGTGGTATATACCAGCACACGTACAGTGGCACTATCTGTGCTCAGGTGGTATATAGGAGCACACGTACAGTGGCACTATCTGTGCTCAGGTGGTATATACCAGCACACGTACAGTGGCACTATCTGTGCTCAGGTGGTATATACCAGCACACGTACAGTGGCACTATCTGTGCTCAGGTGGTATATAGCAGCACACGTACAGTGGCACTAACTGCGCTCAGGTGGTATATAGCAGCACACGTACAGTGGCACTATCTGTGCTCAGGTGGTATATACCAGCACACGTACAGTGGCACTATCTGTGCTCAGGTGGTATATACCAGCACACGTACAGTGGCACTATCTGTGCTCAGATGGTATATAGCAGCACACGTACAGTGGCACTAACTGCGCTCAGGTAGTATATAGCAGCACACGTACAGTGGCACTATCTGTGCTCAGGTGGTATATACCAGCACACGTGCGGTGACCCCAAATGCGCTCAGGTGGTATGTAACAGCACACGTGCGGTGACCCCAAA